>NW_020868774.1:100000-112815 GCF_003789085.1 Penaeus vannamei
TTTTTATTTTATTTTTATTTTTTAGGTGTTGGGATTTATACTGCTTTGTGATGGCTGGTGTTGGTTCTTAAGATTCTGAGCTTTAATTACTTATCATGAGACTGGAAATATTTTGATTGATAGATTCTCTGAGATAAGATTTTACTATCTTTCAACTTTGATATAAACAGGTATCATATGAAGAATTGCATTTAAGCTACCAAAAAATGGTAATGAGGAAAGGCTACTGGTCATCTTTGACAGCCTCTAAGATTCAGGGATCATTGTTAAATAGGGTACAAATATTGACAATGTTGGCAGTTTTTTTTTTTAATTCACTGCTTTGATGGAAATGATTTTGTACAATTTTCATCATTACTAAAAATCATCCAATTTCAAGAAGTTCCTTTGTGTGACAGCAAAAGGAATAAGTATGGAATACAAAGAAGAGAAAAGCAAGTGTAGAAATTTTCTTCTCAGAAATAGATATAGCAAATGGGTATTACTAGTGGACATAACTGTATGATTGTTTTTTCCTTTCTTTTAGTAGTATGACAGCCATTATATTTTTGAAGTGCTGTTATTGTGAATATTGTGATTATATTATAATTTTCTTTTTTTTTTTTTCCTTTATTTGTTAAGATGTATAAAATACTGTTATGTATTTACAAATGTGTATTGCAGGTTTCCTTATCAGACATAATAATAAGTATTTGATATGTGAGGTCAAACTTACTTTGTTAATAAGATGGCCTTTATTCATGTAAAATTGAATCAAAGAAGAAGCATAGAGCTTTTCCTGTGAGCCATGAATATGTTTAACTACCTCTGGATATATTTTATAACACTGTAACCACTGTATATATATTTTTCCATGTATTTCCACTTCAAGTTGTAAATATAAAACTTACAGATACACTTTAATTGAAGGTAGTATGGTAAAATAGGTGCACAACATTCTTTTGATTATACTTGGCAAGAAGAACCATTATTGGTAAAAAAGAAAGAAAGAAAGAAGAGTAAATTTGTACACTCATACATAAAAGTATTTCATGACTATAACCTATTTCCACCAAGGGATACTTCAGATCATTATGAGTGTACTTGTTTTGATTATCATTATTTTATCATATTTTAGGAATAGGAAAAACTTTTGTAGTTTTTGTTCCCTTGTATCATCTATGCTAATACCATGCTAAGAGTAGCATTTCCATTTTTCAGAAGGGAAAAGAAAGAAAGGAAAAAAATAATGCTGAACATATATATTATTTCTACATTAAAATCACCGGTGTCCCAGCATTTTTTTTTTTTTTCTTTTCTTTTCTTCTGAAATGGTTAAATTCCATATCTATGTACATATGAATGTATTATATTATTTGTAAATATCACAGTGTGTGTCATCCAGATAAACATTTTGTAATTTTCTTACTGATCTAGAAAAATGTAGATAAATTGTATTAAGGTTCCTGTGTTCTCAGTAAACTACATCGTTACTGTCATTCTTTATACTTCAGGTTGATTGCAAGATGGAGAAAGGTATCTAGGATTGTGTTCTGCAAAGTATTTAAACCATCCTTTAGCCATCCTACTACATCTTTTGCTGCAAAGCAAGTGCCTTGTCTCCTATTGCGGAATATCCCTAGGTGCATGTCACTTGTTCTATCCCACAAAAGCTGCTGAAAGTATAAATAGTGGTTCTATGGTAGATTTAAAGTGTGATGGAATTTAGTTTTGCAGTGTGTTACCTGTGTCCGTGTTTTGCTTATGTTCAGTGTCTGCTGTTAGTCATAGACGGAAGACAGAACCTCATATAATGTTCAAAGTGTTAACATTATTATTTTCTGCACATTTCATCCTTAGTGATATTGGATTACGGTTGGTTCATCATCCTTTGTCAATGAATTATGTGCTCATTGGTTTAGTGTATCTAAAAAAAAAGTATTTTATTATTTACATTTTATTTTTGTATTTTTTCAGAGACAGAGGATTCTTGATTTGGTATATTTTCAGACCAGATTAACATTATATGCTTTTTCGATGAATTGGGGTCCTTTCTTTGTATGTATGCATTTTTATGTATATATGATTGAAATACTTGCTGTTGTATAAGTGTATTTGCAAATTCAGACATGTTACGGTATTTCATCTTGAGGGTTTTTGTATATTGGTCCCCCCTCTAAGAGAAAAAAAGTTTGCACTGTTTAAATGATGCCAAAGAGAAAAAGAATCAGTACATACACTGTTTGTACCTGACCCTCGCAATTAAACCATGTATTTGGCAAAGGCTGATTCTGTTGATTTTGTAAATGTTGTAAATGCAATGGAAATGTTATATTATCTTATTTTCTGTAATATTTTGTTGGTTTGTGCTATATATTGTCATTTTTGTTTAGTTGTCTTATTTCTCCTTAAAATAACAAGATTACATAACAAGTCCAATTTCCTTTGTACTGGGTTTATTACTATGTAGAAGTAAATGTTTAAAATTATTTTTTAGCCTCAGATCTCGCTACATCAACTGAGAGTGTAAGGAAATGGATAGTGATGAATGAGCTGGAAGTAGAACTAATATTAGGTAAAATATAGAAGGAAATATAAACCCATTCGTTCTATTTTGTAATATTCATTGCTATAATCAATTCAATAGTATGAATTAGCAAAGTCAAGCATCATTAATCACATGGAAGTTAATAGCAAAAGAAACTATATAAACCCATTCGTTCTTTTTTGTAATATTCATTGATATAATCAATTCAATAGTATGAATTAGCAAAGTCAAGCATCATTAATCACCTGGAAGTTAATAGCAAAAGAAACGTACTTAACACAGGCTAAGATGGGAGCATTTCTTTACCTATTAGACTGATTTGTCATTTATCATTCTGCCCCTATAAGAAACTATATAAACCCATACGACCTTAACAGTCTTTATGGAGCATAAGAAACGTACTTAACACAGGCTAAGATGGGAGCATTTCTTTACCTATTAGACTGATTTGTCATTTATCATTCTGCCCCTTCCCAATCCTTTGCCTATTGTCTTCATGGAGGTCTTTTCTCCCTCCAGCTCTTTCGTTTCCATCCCTTCTCCAATCCCTTCTACTATCTACCTCTTACGGTGTAAGAGCCATGCTGAAAGGATGAAAGGCTGCCTTTGTGCCATTCCTGAAAGGCCTGGGGGAACCATGGCCATGGCATTCCCCTGTATTGTTGTTTAGGGGTGTACTGTTTATTTCCCCAACATAGCCAGGGCTTCCCATTGCCATTGCCAGTAATGAAGATGTAATACCTATATTAGAGGCAATGAGGCTTGCCCCTTCATCAAATAGCCCCACCAATTCAAACTCTCCTGGCTCCCCGACCCTAGGCTCTCCTTTGACCACGACTCTGAACACTACAACTGCTACCCACTCCTCAATGCCTACTAGTGCATTACCCACCCAAGTCAAGACTTACTCTCCCAACTTCCTCAACTTTATCACCTCTACCCCCACAACCTTCTTCACCAATCACCTCATCTTCCCTTATTTACTACCTTACAGCCTTATTCTCCATCTCTCCATAATGGAGGTAAAGAGTGGGAAGAGAAAATTAGTTAAAAAAAAGATGGCTGGTAACAGGAAAAAATATGTTTAGGACTGACATCAGCTGATTTTGATGATTATAATCCCTCTTCCACACGTCCCCATCCTTCTACCTCCGACAACTCTACCAGTATTTAAATAATCTATTTAGCCCAAGCAAATGGGACCGATTTATTGTGGCCCCCTCGCCCCTACAGCTCCTTACTTGGGCAGAAGTGGGCAGCGTCCCCTTCCGTACCCGACCTGATTGTTTCCGTCTCGTTACAGTTACATCTGAAACTGAAGCAATAGCATAATCTAATCTAACTTATCTCTCTGGCATCCCCATTCCTGCAGAACCTCATCCAACCCAACTCTTAATACTTGTACCAGAACTGAGACACAGTCTATTTCCCAAGCAAACTGCCATATGGACATCGATTGGTCAGATTGTGAGAATCTGATTTCTCCTAGAGGAATGGAATACAGCCGAAAGAAACTCACCAACATTGCCAAATTTACTTTCCGTACACATGACCTTCCCTTCCGTATCTACATCAGTGGACAATCCCTCCCAGTCAACCATACCAACCCCCTCCCCATCCATGTCAAAACTGTTGGCGCTTTGGACATCGTGCAAAACTGCCGTTCCACAGACTGATACCCCCTATGTGCCCAACCCGGTCATAACCGATCAAATTGCCCTGCACAAACACGCACATGTGCTAACTGTGGCGGCCCCCATAATGTATTTTATAGAGGCTGTCCCATTTACAAGTTCGTGTCTGATGTAGTACCTCTCCGATATAAACATGGTCTCACTCTACGTGAAGCAAGACAGGAAGCACGCCAACAAGGCTTCTCTCATACTCCATACTCTATTAATGTTGCTCGCTCTGTCCCTCCCCCTCTAACCCAGGATGTCCCTACACCCTCCCCTATACCTACTTACTTCCCCACTTCTACTTCTACCTCCTACCTTCCCCAGTCAAATTCTTTTGCCACGCTAAATCCAGGCACTCCAATCTCAGCTACAGCCCAAATCGTCCCCTCTCCCTCTCCGCACTACCCGCAACCAGACAGACTAAACGTTCCACCCCTTCTTCTCCTACCATGCACTCAACTCCACCTACCTTTACCTTTATACCTCAGACACCAGTCTCCTCTTCCCCTCCTCATAAGAAAACCATTGTTTCACAAAACTCTTCAACCAACTCCACTGGAGAGACCATGGAAGATATTCAAAGCTATATGCTTGAGACACATATTTCCACAACTTATGCTCCCTCCACACTCAAAGTGACTGCAGATATCCATCTCCCTCCTACTCACATTCCCCCTACACCCCTTCATCCTACTCCCTCCCAGCACAACCTAACCCCCTCAACTCCGTCTAATACCGATATCCATCTTCCTGCTACTCATATTCTCCTACTTCCTCCCAACACAGCCTATTCCCCTCAACTCCGTCTATTACCAATATCCATCCTCCTACTCATAAACCCCCTTCACCCCTTCCATCTACTTCCTCCCAACACTACCCATCCCCCTCAACCCCTTCTAATACCGATATCCATCTTCCTTCTACTCCTTTAATATACTTTCCTATAGTGCTATTTAACCTTAGATGTCTAGCACATTTATTTTGCTTTTTAACTCAACCATTATCATTCTGGCAGATTCAATTATGATATTCTGTTGAAGCATTATATTGCAAATTTGTGATAATTAAAATATATCCTTATCGATGCATGTAGATGCATCGTAATTAGAAAAAATAAATGAAGGATGAGAAAAGATGAAAACCACCTGTATTAGAAATTGTGAAAACTAAAGAAATGGAGGTAAAGAGTGGGAAGAGAAAATTAGTTAAAAAAAAGATGGCTGGTAACAGGAAAAAATATGTTTAGGACTGACATCAGCTGATTTTGATGATTATAAGCGCATGGGAAAAAAGAGGCTTCATAAGCAATGAAGTGTATTGTTACCATATTCTTCTAATGAATGCAACATGGACAGCTGCAATGATGGGGAAAAGTAGTATAAGCAAGGCTATAAGATGTGATCTGCAAGCAATAACATTACTGCATGTCTGGAAAGAGCACTATATATTTGATTTTCGTTTAGAGTATTACCCTCCAAATACCTTGCTCGTTTTTGTCGTGGGGGGGCTTAGGAGACGGATACTTTAGCCCATTGTAGGGATTACCCCTACATAAGACTTCAGCCCTCACCTCAACTGAGAGCTGTGCTAAAAAGATGAAAGGCTAGCTTTATGTTGGTCATGAACGTCTTTCGAGCCATGGGCACGGTATTCCCTTGGTTAATTATTTAGCCCTTAACTTACTCCATATGGGGAACCAGAGGGGTAGACCGTTTCTTTTCCCCATTTTATTCAGGCTCACCCTGGCCAATAATGAAAACTCTTTACCCTTATTAAGGGCGTTAAGGCTTAATCCATCAACTAGCTATCTGATTTTGATTATGATGGATTTCCGACCCCTGCCCCTCCTTTGACCACGGCTCCGACCACTGATACTAATACCCCATTTTCGATGTTTACTGACAACTCTATCCATTCTCAACCACCCACCCAGGTTATTACTCAACCTCCAGAATGCGCCCCTTCCTCTCTCCCAATATTTTCTTCTCCATCTCCTACTGCACAGTCCTCTTCAATGCCTACCCCCTCTTCTAGTATTACGACTCTTCATCCTTATTGTCCTTAAATTTCCCTGCTCAGTCACATACATACATGTGCCAATTGTGGTGACTCCCATAATGTATTTTATAAGATGCCCTGCCTATAAACTCGAATGTGAGTTAGCAGTTCTCAGAGTTAAACTAGGCCTCACTCTACGTGAGGTTAGACAGGAAGCTCAAGGAAGAGGTTTTTCTCTCTTTACCTATTCCAAGATGTTTCTGCATCACCCCGAAGATCTCTTCCCTCTAATTTGAACCATCCCACCTCTACTCTCCCTATCCCCCAGCCATTCATTTTCCATTCTAAATCCAGATACTCCATTTTCAACCACTTCCGATACCTGCAAGTACCCCTACCCCTCTTCCTCCTACTCTTTCCCAACAAACACAATCCTCTCCTCCATGTACACCATTTTTTTTCGTTCTCCATTATCCTTACTTACCTGGATACTCACGTGAATCCCTTCTGTCGCAACAGTAGCCTCCTCTGGATACTTCCTGATACTTCACATCCTTCCCTAGTCCCCTTACCTCATCCCCAGACTCTTCTGCTACTTCTCCATCAGCTATCTCTACCCGTATTACCCGTTATTTCATAACAGCTCTTAACAGTTTTTCCTTAAAGCAATGCTACTATAGCTTCCCCAACAACAGATACACCCCATTCCATCCAATCCCTCTATACCCTTAACCCTTTCCTTTATTAATGCCTGATTTACATCATTTGTACACTCTCTTTATACTAATTGTTTACTCCTGTGCCCATTTCACCACAATACTTTACCATATTGCTATATGACCTTCGATGTCTAACACATTTATCTGTTTCAACCATTAACCATTTGGGTATTGCCAGAGAAGTATAAAGAAAGCCAGGGGTTGCATTGTAGAACTGTAGACAATGTTCAGGACAATAACTGTGGTGCTGAATTAGGAAGTCGGTAGAGGCAGAGTAGTATGTGAGGGCAGTGAAGAATATATTAGGACAGTGGCGCCCTTCAATTCCATGCCTGTTATTGTTGTGGGGGGTTAGGAGACAGGATCACCCCCACCTTGGGCCTTAGCCCTCGCCTCAACTAATTCTGTATGGACTTTTCTTCTTTCTTTTTCTCTCTTCTTAATTCCCTTGTTCTACCCATATCCTAAAGCGTTAGAGCCATGCTGAAAGGATGAAAGACTGGCTCTGTCAGTCCTGAATGGCTTTCGTACTCCGTTTGATATTTCCTCTTAACCCTTTTCACATTCTAACCTACATCTAACATATTTTGTACTAAATGTTAATTCTTTATGTTTTTTTTTTGCCATAATACCTTGGCATAGTGAAGTATAACCTTTCCTTACCTGGGGGTTTCGTCCCCCCCAAACCTCGCCCTATTGCTTGCTATATTTTGTAAACGCTGCTAATGACCTTAGCTATTGACGCGGCTGATTTTTTAAATATATAAAATAGGACAGTTGCAGATATAACCTCCCTAACTTCTTTTGGGCAGGAGGTTATTCACTGTTGCGGATATCGGGCACTTGGACCACGACACCGCCAAAATCCTTAATGATCTAGCCATTTGATGAAGTGACTGTAAAAATAATTGAGAATGCTTGGTATTCAGTTTTCTCTAGATTTGTGACAGGGCAAAAATAAATAAAATAAGTAAATAATTGACCAGCAACTTCAGCAAAACTCCTGATAAGTCCTTTCTTGTCTCTCATCACGGTATCATTTGAAGTTCGTCTTGGGTTGGTAGTCCATAAGCTGATCTAGCTTGACTTTTATGTTCTAGTTTTTGGGGTCTGTCACCGATGAAAACATGTGCCGTTTGTCACTTCTAATACACATTATATTTGACATATTTTGCCATGATTTGGCTTGTTACCTGATCGAGCTAATCTAGCTCAGGGTTTTTGTACTTTTTCATGACTCTGTAGACCACACCCACCACCGTCTGACTGGCAGATGTCCATTTCTCTATATGTCAAAGTAGGCAGTTCTTTTGCCATAGATTCCGAATTTTGTTACCTTTCCAGCTACCCTGATGCCTGCGGATTCATGCCGCAGGGGTCAGTCACCTGTGCTTCTAACACTATCTTCTAAGAGTGTGGACACCTCTACCCTCATTTGCCTAACTTTCCTTGATGGTAGATTGTCCTGACACAAAGAATAAATGTTCGATGCCTAATCTGGATATTCTGTCATTGAATTATCCAATCCTAGGTTTGTAAGTTTAAACACACAAAGGGAGAATTTACAGTATACATATAATACAAATATTTTTCTTTTATTAATGTATGGAGTCATGTTATTTTGCTCCTTCCCCAGTAGACGGGTGCATAATGTGCCTTTCTGAAATAACTTGTGATTATTTTTAATATAATTCACTATGACACATGACTGACAATCTGGGTTGTCATACAGTCAAGTGCTAACATGAATGAGAGCTTGGATCCCCCTTTAATGTAATTACTGCCCACTGTACAAGCTTATGATCTTACAATATGTGAAAGGTGTAATGATGGAAGTTGATCCTTCTTGATTCAA
Organism: Penaeus vannamei; assembly: GCF_003789085.1. Classification (NCBI taxonomy): domain Eukaryota; kingdom Metazoa; phylum Arthropoda; class Malacostraca; order Decapoda; family Penaeidae; genus Penaeus; species Penaeus vannamei. Next base: position 108,779 of record NW_020868774.1, read on the forward strand.
AGCTGTCAGCCAGTGATATGGTCATATTTCTTTAGGACACAATGAACTAGGGCATGTTTTCACTAGGTAAGATTGGTGTTTAGGATTTAGGAAGAAAAATATTGTTTATTGGAATCAGTGAAGTTGGGAATATGGAGCCACAGAATATGCCAATTGAGCTGGGAAGAAAGGAAAGGAGATTTAAATGTACAGGTTAATGGTTAATGGTCAAAAAGCAAAATGAATGTGCTAGACATCTAATGTCGTATAGCATATAGGAAAATATATTAAAGGAGGGGTGAAGGGTGATAGTTGCTATGTGTCAACTAGCTAGAGTAATCTCAAAAGGGTAAATTTTTGTAAAGGAGTTGCTTTGTGAATGGGCTATGATGGATCTAGGTAAGGGATTTACATAAGGGATTCACGTGTCTATCCAAGAGGTAGTGGAAATGACGTGTAGTTGGAGTTGAGGGGGTGGGTTGTGTTGGGAGGGAGTAAGAGGAAGTGGTGTATGGGGAATATGTGTAGGAGGAGGATGGGTGTTGGGAGGATGGATATTGGCAGAAGTTGGAGTTGAGAGTTATGGGTTGTGATGGGAGGGAGTAGGAGGGAGGGGTGTAAGGGGAATATGAGTAGGAGAAGGATGGATATTGGTAGTATCAGGAAGATGGATATCAGGAGGATAGATATCGGTGGTAGATGGAATTGAGTGGGTTAGGTTGTGTTGAGAGGAAGTAGGACAAAGGGGTGTAGGGGGAATATAAGTAGGAGGGGGATGGATATCGGCAGTCACTTTGAGTGTGGAGGGAACATGAGGTGGAATTTTGTGTCTCAAGCATATGGCTTTGAATATCTTCCATAGATTCTGCAGTGGAGTTGGTTGAGTTTTGTGAGACAAAGGATTTTTATGAGGAGGGGAAGAGGAGACTGGTGTCTGAGGAACAGAGTCAAAAATAGGTGGAGGCGAGTGTGCGGTAGGGGAAGATGGGGTATAAAGTTTAGTCTGTCTGCTGCGGGTAATGCGGGGAGGAAGAGGGGACGGTGTTGGGGCTGTAGTTAAAATTGAGTGTCTGGATTTAGAGTGGCAAAAGAATTTGACTGGGAAAGGTAAAATGTAGAAGTGGAAGTGGGGAAGTAAGTAGGTATAGGGGAGGGTGTAGGAACATCTTGAGGTGGAGGGGGAGGAACAGAGCAAGCGACATTAATAGAACAGGGAGTATGAGAGAAACCTTGTTGGCTTCCTGTCTGGCTTCACGTAGAGTGAGACCATTTTTGTACCAGAGTTGCTACCTCAGACTCAAACTCTATATAATATATTATGGGGGCTGCCGCAGTTAGCACATGTGCGTGTTTGTGCAGGGCAGTTTGATTGGTTATGACCGGGTTGCGCACATAGGGCGTATCGGTCTGTGGAACGGCAGTGTTTGGCAGGATGTCCAAAGAGCCAACAGTTTTGACATTGATGGGGAGGAGGTCGAACAGGGAGGGATTGTCCACTGATGTAGATATGGAAGGGAAGGTCATGTGTATGGAAAGTAATTTTGGCAATGTTGGTGGATTTCTTTCAATAACCTCTAGGAGGAATGGAGTACCACTGAACTGATATTACATGACGGTTTTTAAGGCAGGCGAGTAAGTATTCTCCACAATCTGACCAATCAATATCCATAGGGCAGTTTGCTGGGGAGATAGACACAGTTCTGGTACAAGTATCAAGATTTGGATGAGGTTCGGCAGGAATAGGGTTGCCAGAGAGATCAGTTAGATTTGATAATGCTATGGCTTCGGTTTCAGATGTAACTGTACCGAGACGGGAACGATCGGGTCGGATACAGAAATGGACTCTGCCCTCTTCCTTTTGGAGGCATTGTTGAAAGAGGAGAGTAGTGCCTGGGTAAGGAGCTGTAGAGGGGATCACGAAAAATCAGTCCCATTTAGCTGAGCTAGAGTATTTAAGATATTCGTAGAGTTGTGGGTGGTAGAAGGATGGGGACGTGTGGAAGAGGGAGTATTGTTGAGGGGGGTAGTATTATGGAGAGATGGAGAATAAGGCTGTAAGGTAGTAATAAAGGAGTATGGGGTGTTTGATGAAGGCTGTGGGGGTAGAGGTGATGAGGTTGAGGAAGTTGTGAGAGTAAGAGTCTCTACTTGGTTGAGTAATGCAATAGTAGGCATTGAGGAGTGGGTCGTACTTGTAGTGGTCAGAGTCATGGTCAAAGGAGAACCTGGGGTCAGGGAGCCGGGAGAGTTTGCATTGGTGGGGCTATTTGATGAAAGGGTAAGCCTCATTGCCTCAAATATGGGTATTATGTCTTCATTACTGGCAATGGGAAGCCTTACCTATGTTGGGGAAATAAACAGCCTACCCCTCAGAGTCTCCTTGAGAGGTAAAGGTTAAACAATAAAACATGGGAATACCTTGCGCATAGCTCCCTCAGGACGTTTAGGACTTACACCTTAGGAAATAGATAGTAGAAGGGATTGGAGAAGGGACGGAAACAAAAGAGATGGAGGAAGAAAAGACCATGCAAAATTAGTTGAGTCGAGGGCTGAGACCTAGGCAGGGGAGATCCCTGCACTGGTCCTCGGTCTCCATCTCCTAAGCACCCCCATAACAACAATGGGCAAAGGATTGGGGGGTGTACAGTTAATAAGAATTACAATCAGGATCGCAACCACTTTATACATCAAGGAAGTGATGCCCTACATGCTCCTCTCATTACCTCTGTTTTCTAACAAAAATTAACAGGACTGCAGGTAGAAAGATTACAAAAAGAAATAGCAAAACATGAATAAGATGGAGTTTTGGTAAAGAAGATGGAAGCTTCTGTCCTCCTGTTTTGACTCATAACGAGTGAAGCAAAAGAAAAGGATTCTGATGCTAAAAACAGTTATTTTTCTGTGAAGCATAATTTACTTTCACATCTTTTTTATTAAACAGCTATAATACATCATGTACAGAAAGAGGAGAAACAAGCAAGTTATGATATTACTTCACTTTCAAGGGCTATTTACATAGCTATATTATCATAAGTATTATTCTGCTCACTCATTTTTCTTCTGCTTGTGGTGATGGAGTCTGATCTGATATATATCGTTCAAGAGCTGATGACAATTCTCTCTGAAATATGGCAATGTTATAAATAAAAGTGTCCTAGTCCTAGTAAAAAAAACAACAACAATTCCTATTTACTTGTGGCATATATAATTGGACAAATAAGTCAACTGATTCATAACTCTGCATATCTGTATATTTCCAAGCCACATACCTGGTGAGATGTCATATTCTGTGAAAGTTTCTGAGCAGGAGCACTGAGGATGGACAGCAGCTGGCCCCTGGCACCATCCAGAGACGGAAGGGCAGCATAACGTTTCATGTCTGCCAAACTCATAAGCCGGCCTTCAACAACACCAGCTAGCAGAACCAAACCTACCAGCTTCTTTTCAAGTTTTAGTAGCTGTGTGAAGGAAGGTAATATGTAATATAAAAATATGACTATTCTTTCTCTGTGTATACCGACTTCTTTGTTTTTTTAAAGTTTAGAAGTTTAAGTTAATGGTTAGAAGCTAAATTAATGTGCTAGACATCGAAGGTCATGTAGCACTATAGTACAGTATTGGGAAGGGTAGAGATGGGGGTGTGTTATTGCTTAAGTGTTATATGTCAGCAGCTGTACTGTAGTAGGATGGTATTGGAAGGGTGTATATAGAGAGGTAGAGGTGGAGGGGGTGAGTGACTGGGTTAAGTTAGGAATAAACAGTAGAGGATTAAATCAAGTGAAGGATATGTATGTGTCTGAGGAAGGGGAATAGATTTTCAATGCAGAATGTATGGGATTCCACCAGGATGTCTGATAGGTTGGGAGGTTGGTGTAGGGAAGATAGGTGAATAAAAGAAGCAGTATGGGTTGTTGATATCGTGGACAAGATAACAGGAAGTGTGAGACTGAAATGGGAACTCTACATAAGGAACATAGGGGCGAGTCAGATTGTGACATATGGTAGGAGTGCGTAAGGTAAGTATGGCCGATAGACAAATGGGCAAGAGCCGGGGCGAG
>NW_020868774.1:127915-135415 GCF_003789085.1 Penaeus vannamei
ATACACACCACAGGGATATATAATATAAAATAACCATTAACAAGGTCAGATGTCAGGAAACGCCTCGAAAAAAGGACCTTGGCCCATATGACAGTAACCTTGACAATACCCCCCATAATGCTATAGGCCTATGTCACAAATCCTCTCCCCCACACACCCTCCTCGCCGCCTCCCTGCAGGCACTGTTACATCATCACAAGTTCCATGACGTCACGTACTGACTCTTGGGCAGTACCATAGATCATGGTTAAATGTCCCATACATCAACAGGCTCCTGCGAGTGTATGAAAATACCGCGGTCTGTCACTACTTTTTTTTTTTTTTGGGGGGGGGGGGCTTGTGAAAAAAACATGTGAAGTAATCTTGGGGCATGGCTTTACAATCATCGGCTTTGTTTACCTTCATTATTTCGCTCTCCTTTCTATAACATTTATTTTATTGTTGATATTATCTCTAGACGCGGTCTGAAATGCACCCCCCCCCCCTCTCTCTCTCTCTCTCTCTCTCTCTCTCTCTCTCTCTCTCTCTCTCTCTCTCTCTCCTCTCTCTCTCTCTCTCTCTCTCTCTCTCTCTCTCTCTCTCTCTCTCTCTGAATATGTGTTTAGAAGTAAACATGATTCAATTTCAAACAGATTAAAATTAAAGTTAATACACACAAAAAAAATAATAAATACACCCGCCTAGATTTAAACTTATTTTGACTCCATTTATAGGCATGACTAGTGCAGGGATCAGTCATGGACAATATATATCAAATACCAAACACATCAAAGGATATTATCTTCTAGACAAAGAAAAAACTAAAAAGCTGCAGTGAGGTCCAGTGCCCTCCCTATTAACTCGTCTTGACACGCGAGTAAACGTAGTCAGTGTTGATAAATTATTCTGATCAAAATTAGCCTAAAAATTCCTTGGAGTGTCTGATGTTATCACTTAATCTCATACGTATGAACAGATCATTAAGCCTGATCATCGGAAATTATAGATATGTCAGATAGTTATACATCACCATGGAGTTATCACTACACGAGTTGATTTTGTTTATATAATAATGCCTATTAAATTTCACAACTCACTGGGTAACAACGATATTTTCCTTACCGTCTGTAGTTTCAGAAAGACTAAAGCTGATTTTGTGAATGGATGCGGAACGGCGTCGAAATGAGCAACGCAAGTCAACCGTTGCAACGAAGCCGTTAGTTTCTCCAGAAGTCTCGAGGGCTTCGTTCTGCTGCTCATTGCTAGCGTTTATTTCGAAATAAACCGACAGCCGTTAGTTGAGTACCAGCACTAACGATCTGCCGAAACTCTTCGGTCGCGAAGCACTCATTAGGGAAGTAAACAAGCGCAAAATTTATCCTCACCTGTCATGGCGACTCATCCGAACGCGTGCCCAGGGAGGCTAGCCAAATATTTGTCCGAATACCTGCACGCAGATTTGCGTCGACGTTTTCTACTCACAGCTGATGAAATATTCATGTTTAAACATTTGCACACGTCTACATATGTGAAAAAGAAGAAAAAATTGTGCAAAGAAAAGGGGAGAGGTACCGGTAGAAAAAAAGGAACAGAAATGAAACAATGGGCAAATAAGCGACTTTCGGAACCAAATTTTCCATGATCTCCAATGCCATAACTGACGTTTGAAATTCATTCGCGCGTGTCAAGACACATGTTAGGAATTTGCATACGTAACATTGTTATCTCTCACGTGACATTTTGATGACAAAATTACGTCAAGTGGCCTCGTCTGCAGATGGTAGGCGCATTCCGCTGATAAATATGTTTAACTATGCCATTAACCGGAAAGAATTCGAGTGAAAAATTTGACGTTCGAAGAATGGCGTTATCCTCAAATTTAAAAATAAGCTATTACTTCGAGAAGCACATACACATACAGTTTACTGCTATATCTGATTCACTTTAGAAATGTAAAATAATTGCCTTTTTCTATCTTTACAAAATATCTTGGAGCACAAGTAAAAGGGTAATAATGACTGTTATAGGCCCAAGTGCATTAAACATGAGCTTCGCTATTGCAATTATGTTTGCCATAGTTACAATTTAACGCATTTGTAGTTATCCTCATTATGAAAACAAAGAAATACAAATAAGTTCATCATAAAACAAAAACACCCGAGACCCCGGTGGGAATACCTAAACGAATCCTTTAATGTTTGTGTTTGTGTGTTTTATAGAAAAGATTTATATGAGCGTTTTTTCTTCCTTTCTTTCTTTCTTTCTTCCTTTCCTTCCTTCTTTCTTTCTTCTTTAGTGCAAAGGATAAACATACTCAGAGTGTTGTGGCATCTGTGAAGTATGTCGCGTTCTTACTCACACACGAGAACTGAAACATGGCCCTTCTTGCTTGATTTAAGGTCGGTGAGTGTGGCGTTGTTTGTCAAGATGCGAAAAATTATGGGCGCTGGATTCCTTTTCTTTTTTATCTCCTTTTTTTGTGTGTGTGTGTGTGTACTGAGATTACAGCTAAATTAGTTAGGGCGATGATATCCTCGAATTTGTTCAAAGACGAGGGAGAGGAGCTGCAGGAGCAGAAAGAGAGGCGCGTAGACATATGCGCACGAATATATATATTTGTGTGTGTGTGTGTGTGTGTGTGTGTGTGTGTGTGTGTGTGTGTGTGTGTGTGTGCGCGTGTGCGTGTGCGTGTGCGTGTGTGTGTGTGTGTGTGTGTTCATTTATAATCATTCTTATAACGATAATAATGACACTATTTACAATAACAGCAGCAACACTAACAATAATGTTGATGATAATAGTAATAATACTGATGATAATAGGAATGAGAATAATAATAATGGTAATTAATATAATAATTATTATCATTACCATTATTATTATTATCATCATCATCAGTATCAGTATTATCATCATCGCTATTATCAGCATCATCAAGATAATGGTAATGATGATAACAATAGTAATAACAATAATAATGATAATGACAGTGATAAGAATAATGATGAGGATAATAATATGATAACAATGATGGAATACTAATGACTGCAATGACAAATTAGATAAAGAGCCCTGCGTTTTTTTTTTTTTCTTTCTTTCTTTCTTTCTTTCTTAACATCTGTGAACTACAAAAAAAAACTGTGGAGGTGTTTTGGCTGAAAAATAAACGAAAAGATTTAATCTTACTCAACTCGTTCCGTTTTTATTATTTTATGTTAGTTTCCATTAATTTATTGTTGTTATAAATATCTTAGGACTGATTATTTTCGCCTCGGTATCATTATCTACATTATCATCATCATTGGTATCATCATCATAATTCGTCAATCATCAATCAAAATCATCATTTACCATCACTGTCATTATCATCATCATCATCACTAATCATCAATCATCATCACCATCACCGTCATCCTCATCATTATCTTCATCTTCATTACCATCATCCTTACACTCATAGTCATCACTATCATCATCATCGCTGCTGTGACTGTCCTTTCTAGCACCATTAGTGGCAGAAGCAGCAGTAACATATCCTCGTCTTTGTATATCTATTATTCTTATTAAGGAGATAGGAGAAGTGAGGTACACCCATACGTGCAGCATTAGTTGCTAATATTGCTCAAATGTGCAACAACCAGCTAAAAATGATAATAATATTAATGATTAAAGAATGAAAAATAAATCCGACGAAATGAACATTTTCTTTTTTTTCTTTTCTTTTCCTTTTTTTCTTCTTTTGAAGGAATATATAGTAATGTCATTGGTTCTCTTCCTCACATCAGTCTGAGGGTTCTCTCCGCGAGGGCCTATGAATTTTAAATTTCAAAAGGAAGGGCACTTGGCGCTAATATATTCTCGCTGGACGGTGGAAAATAAATATAGATAATTCATAAATATTGTCATAGATACTACTCACACAATATGTACCTTGAAAACCTAAATCTCTTCGCTATTTAATGGAAACGAACTTCAGGAAATCAATTTTAATATTCTTTATCTATACAATACAGACTATGCGTTCTGACGGACTATTAGCGTGTCCTATTACGAAGATTCTTCTATTCTCTTCATTGTTTGAGATTCATGCGTTTATGGGTAAAAAAAAAACAGCCCTGGATCTAGTGGTAGTAATAATGTGGAGTATGATATAACCCGCACTTAGCTGTAGCCAAAATGTCCCTAATCTCTTGGAAACATAGTTGTCAACCTCATTTACACGCACACACACACACACACACACACACACACACACACACACACACACACACACACATCCAGGATTTTTCATTTGATACAGCCAGAATCTGGACATCCGTAAGAATTCAGGTGTCAAAGGCGACCTCTCCATTCACATACAAACGGTGCATTCCTTTTTCCAACAGTTTGTGCCATTGCTATATGGGTGGGTCGGCTCTGCAATTCAATGGTTCCGGGTTCTGCTTTACTCATGTTTTTGTCCTTTATTCTTTTTATACTTATTTTATTCTTCACTTATTTCCTCCTTCTATAGAGGTATGACCTGATCTGCGAACAACTAGGGAATATTGGGCTCAACGTTATTTTATCGCATATACATGTATTACTAGAGCAAATTTGTAAAAAAAAAATAATAAATTAATTAAAATAAATAAATAAATAAATATAATAAACAAATAAATGAAAATAGTAAAGTATAAATGGAAATGTCTCAGATATTTCAGTTCCAAATAATTCTTTCTATATATCAGTGCTCTTTCTTGGTGAATATATTTTGCTTAATGAAGTCCATTAAAATTACATTTGTTATGCATTTTATTATTATTATCATTACCATTATTATTATTGAATAAGTACAAGAAAAGTAATAACAGTGCTAACTTACCGTCACCTAAAATTTGACTTTTTTAAGAACGTCCCTTCTCAGAATCTGGACTGGTAAGTAGAAACCAAACTCCACGTTAACCGTATTTGACAGGCTGTTGGCAGCTTCTCCTGTAACTTAATGTAACTCCAACTCGGGTAAACAAACTCTCTGAAGGCTAAATAAGGTTTAGCATTAAAATTATTGGCTAGAACTTCTGCCAGCGACATACGTGTAATTCGCGCTTGGAATAGACATGCTCATTTTGCGGGAATGTTTCCCAGAAATTTAAACGCACTCCATAAATATGAATAGTGTTATCTACGTGCTCCCTTTATCAGTCCAGCCCGCCATCCGATATGTTTATGGGAGAGGACGGAGAACGCTTTTGAAGCTGCGGCAAAGATAAGAAATGTGACACCTATAACCCCCCTGCGTCACTCGCGGCGCCGCTGCAGGTCGAAAGGCTCTCTTGTGTTCGAATCAGCGAAGCCTCACTCACGGTTCGAGTCACCGCTTCGTCGTCGACAGTCCTTGCATTTTTCTTTTCAATATCATGCTCACGTCTCCGGAGACTTGAAGGCCCAAAGGAAGGGAGCAGATGTCGCCTCCTGGCGGCGTCTGCATCATCCCATGAAGCAGCGGGCGCCCTCACTCGACAGGTCAGATTACCGGTGCATTAAAGACACGCCCGCGTTATCGTCACATATCGCACCTTAGCAGCTCCGAGGATGGATTTGTAACCCAAGGCACGGGCGAGGCGTCAGTTCCGCGGCTCGCTTATAATAGCCACTAAAAACTCTGTTATTTTTATCACATTAAAAATCTGTGTAATCTCTAAAAGACGAGTAAAATGACTATGTTTATGTAGTAATCTCTTAAGCTGGATTATTTTTTTCTAAGGCGATTAGGAACAAGAATATTTTTCCTTCTTTATTTAGATGTAAAAAAGACATGAGAATGGAATTCGGGTCTAGGTTCAAAGTTATCATTATTATTATTACATTTTTATCTATAATATATCGATTTGTATATATAAGCATACATATATCATGTGTATGTATAACAGGTATGGAAATGTGTGTGCGTGTACGTGTTTTTGTGTTTTTGAGAGAGAGAGAGAGAGAGAGAGAGAGAGAGAGAGAGTTTCTAAACATTCATTTATTCTTAAATTCAATTGAATATTCCACGGCGTGTGTGCGGGAGGGGGGGGTAGATTTGTCAGAGAATGCAGACTTACAGAGTGCAATGTGTCAGTATAAATGGTCCGTTTGTACTTGCACTTAAACTTTTCAGGGAAACGATGTATATCAAAACCCATATTACGGATAATCTGAATACTCTCAAAGGCGAGGTCTCAATCCCGCCCATGCGTTTACTTCTCACTCGCGCTCATTTGTTTACATTACCGCAGGCACTAGCCTCCCCTCCCCTCCTTCCCCTCCCCTCCTCCCCCCCTTTCCCCTCCCCTTTCCCCCTCCCTCCCCATCTCTCCCCTGTCAATGCATCACAAGGGCTCGGTGACTGCCAGTCTTACGGTGTTGTGCTTGGCGGGGAACAGAGTACAAGTTTGGGGGATGCTTGTTTGGGTTCGGGCGAGAGAGGCGGGCTTTGAGAGCTGAAAGTAGGGAAAGCGAGGAAAGGGAAATGGAGAATAGGGAGGAGGGAAGAGGGAAGAGGGGAGGAGGAAGTGGAAGAAAGACGGGGGGAGGTAGGAGGAAGGAAAGGGAAGGGAGAGAAGAGGAAGAAAAGAACAAGAGTGAGAGGGAGGGGGTGGGGAGGAGAGAGAGAAAGAGGGGGAAGAGAGGGAGACAGAGAGGGCTAGAGAGAGAGGGGGGGGAGGGAGGAGACAGAGATAGAGAGAGAGAGAGAGAGGAAGGCAGACAGACACAAAACAAACGAAGAGACACTCAGCCAGATAGAGAAACACAGCGATAAAGAGAAAAAAACGGAGAGCAGACGATAAGATAAACATAGCTGTAAAAGGAGTCTCATGTGAACATCAAACGCTGCCCTGAACGCAGACACGGCGAGCCTGTGACTTGACAGTCATCTCCAACAGCGTGACATTGCCTGTTCTCACCTGGGGAGGGGGAGGAGGAGGTAGGGGGCTACCTCCTCTTCCTTCCCCCTCCCCTTCCTCCTAAATTCATAGAACGCCCTCCTCTTTCCCCTCCTCTTTCTCCTGAATTCGTAAAACCCCCCTCCCCTTTCCCCCTACATCTCCTCCTTAGTCCGTATAATCTCCCGTCCCTCCCCTCTTCCTCTCTTTCCCCCTCCCCCCCTCCCGCATAATCCCATATGCAGATAGTCTCCCCTCCTTTTCCCTTCCCTATTGACATTTTTGTGAGCAACATAGGCGCTGGCTGCGTGACGGGCCTTATCTCGCGCGAAAGGAAGTTCTGTCGCGAGGTGTTGGCTGCGCTGTTGGGGGGGGGGTTGACTATCTGCTCCCCCCATCTGTCCCTTTTCTTTCTCTCTCTCTTTCTTTATTTCTCTCTCTTTATTACACACACCACACACACACACACACACACACACACACACACACACACACACACACACACACACACACACACACACATACATATTATTACATATTATATATATAATATATATATATTATATATATGTGTATATATGGTGTGTGTGTGTGTGTGTGTGTGTGGTGTGTGTAT
>NW_020868774.1:142915-150415 GCF_003789085.1 Penaeus vannamei
TGTGTGTGTGTGTGTGTGTGTGTGCATATCATTGACACATATATATGCGTGTGTATATATATATATATATATATATATATATATATATATATATATATATATATATATATATACATATATATATTATATATATATATATATATATACATATATATATGTATATATATATATATATATACATATCTATATGTATACATATATATATATATATATATATATATATATATATATATATATATATATATATATATATATATATATATATATATATATATATGTATATGTATATATATATATATATATATATATATATATATATATATATATATATATATATATGTATATATATACATATATGAAAAGGAAAACAGCCCTAACAAAATATGTATATAAATAATATATATATATATATATATATATATATATATATATATATATATATAATATATGTGTATATATGTATATATATACATATATATATATATATATATATATATATATTATATATATATATATATATAATATATGTTTATATCTACATGTAAGTATGTACGTTTCTGTTTATTCGTATATAAATCAAAATGAATACAAAACGAAAAATAAAAAGTCGTCCCTCGCGGCAGCACAGCCAGTCCATGGATTGCTAATGACTGTGCCGCAGACAGGTAACACGAACCCCTGATAAAGAAAACGAGGAATAAAAATCTTTGATTTATTTTATACTTTAGTTTATCATTCGTTTATTCGACCTTATCAAATTACATTTGTGTCAAAATACTTGTATTTCTCAACGCTAAACTATTTGTGATATCAGCGATGCAAATTAGTTGGATGTGTTTCGAGCTCGAAAGCTTTGCCAGCTGAGAGGAAAAAAGGCTTCTTTGTTTATTCTCCGCACGCGAGCAGCAGGGACTGGAAACGCACGCACACACAAACTGAATTCCGTCGCTAATGGTTAAGAAAAAAACGCATTATTGTGCGGATTATAATTTAGAACGATGATACCCGCATATGCCAGTCTTGCATTAACGACTCAATGAAGTTTGCTTCAGTTAGTAATTAACTTCAACGTCCCGAAGCCGTTTTAAATAGCATCATGTCTGTGTTGACGAAATGACCTGTCATATCAGATCTTCCATACTAACTGTCAACACACTACCCGCCTTTAGTGATTATACAGATTGAGAAGGATATATTCTGCTCCTTATGAACTCCCTTGAACATGGTAATACCCGTCTACGAGGCTTTAGACTGATCAAATGTGGTCGTCCTCTGATAAAAGGGAGGTAGTGTATAGTCGTCCAAAATTTATTATATAACAAGAAGACGTCAGGTACTACCAGCTTACCATCCATGTTCGTTCAGCGCCTTATGCAAAGACCCTATTTGAGGTGGGGGCTCTTAACATCAGCACACTTAATCTCTTTCCGGGGTAAGTACAGCATGCGAGTGAAACTATCCGTCAGTGATCAACTTCTTATTTGGTAAACACTGACATTTATAGAAGGTGAAAATTAAAAACGCTTTTTTTCTCCTATTTGATTGCAATTTTGCCGTGTTGTCAGTCCATTTGGTCTTCCAACATACCTGCCAGCTTTTTTAAAAACGAAATGTGCTTATTCATACCACCTTTTCTCCTTTGCATATCATTTTCGATTCCATAAAGACAATTATTCTCGTGCCCATCCCATACATTATCTATTCCTTTGAGCGAACACTTCACAAACATCCGTTTCCTCCCTTATTTGCAGGTCAAACAATGTGCGGAATTGCTGAAGAATTTTGGATTGCCTTCGTTGAGGAGGGTACGGATAAGAGGGTTTATTTGTTTCTTCGTATCATTGAATATGAACGTTGCCCTCTAATTACTAGCGAATTCAGTATAACTAAACTGCAGCAAATGGACATATTAAGGTAAAAATTTGTTTCTGGTTACAGATTTCCATCTGAATCGAATGAATTAATCAATTATTCCCTTCCCTTCTCCTTCGTCCATTCCCTAATTGCTTCGTTCCTTCCCTCCTATCCTTTCCCTATCGCCACGATAATCTCATCACCTTCGCACATCGATTCTCTAATGAACAATAAACGAAGGAAATAAAGATATGTGGAACTGATGGATTGAGACGCGACGCTGTTAAACTGTCGGTGACAAGACCCAGCAGGACAGGGTCGAGTAGGGTTGACCAGGGAGGAGTCTAACGTACGAAGGACAAAGGATAAAGACAGAATTTAACGGACTTGATAAGAGCTTACTTAGGAAAATTAAATATCCTGATATAATGAAATAAGATAAAAAATAATGAAATGAAACGAAATATAACTCAACTTAATCTAACAAAGTAGAATATAACAGAATAAAAAAAGAAAGAAAACAAGTAAAAAAAATAAGAATGCATGTGACATGAGAGTGAAATGAGCTGAATGGTGTCAAGATGTGGCTTAGGAGAGCGTGGGAGGCTGAGCTGCTCTGGTTTGTGTGTCGAATAGCTTAGGTCAGGCCGACGGCGCTGCAACATCCTGCAATCGTCATTTTGTTTAAGGGAAAAAAGGGAAATGTAGTTTAAGATAAAGATAGAGTCCGATTTAAGATAAAATGGGGAAACTGAGAATGATGAAATGTTTGCCGAAGCAGAACTACAATACGATTATTCCTGCGACTACAGACTGCTATTAATAATATCAGGAATCATAATGATAGTGACAATACCACTACTATATACAGTGGTAGTGGTGGTGACAGTAGTCGTAACACATTTGCATATATATTATTGTAGATCATTTATCTAAAGGATATTCATCTGTAACTTACTACTTATTCTCCACATTGGTAACACTGTAAAACGGCTCGCGTTTAATGTGGAGTCAAGTCAGTCTGTTGAAAGTACACGGCCATATTTGGGAATTTGTAAAGTTTCTCTTTCGCTTGTGTCTGCTTCTACTTTTTCCTTGTTTTCTTTCTCTCCTACATACGCACATAAACGCACACATAAACACATATAAATGTCCTCAAGCGTATTATGCACGCGTGTTCATGAATAAGGGACAGACAGCGATTGGACCACACAGGAGTTCCGTTGACAGCAAGGAATAGTTCCAAGGGCCGTTCCCGGGGCGCGAGCAGCCGAAGCATCCAACGACCTGATCTTATCGGTCCCTCGGCTCTTATCTTGTTCATCTCCTCTATAAACCTCCAATTTCTCGATCATTAACATTTCCCTTCCGAAGCCACGTGTCGCCCTGCCTTCCTCGAAACGGACCGGATTCCCTTTCAGACGTTCATTATGGGATCTGATTTTCCACCAAAATTTCTCGCCCTTCTCGCACCATTGATGTCTGGCAGGTGGTTCAACCAGGTAACTTTTATGCGCCATTTGTTTATTGTTCCTTTATTTTTCAGTGAATTATGACCATGTGTTTTCTTATTTATTTTATCATTATTTACTTTTTTAAAGATTTTGTATAATTTTCCTCTTTCTTTTCCCTCTTCTTTTCTTCTTTTTCCTTTCCTTTCTTTTCCATCTCTGCCTCTTTTTTCTCTTCTTTATATTGCACTTTTCACCATTTCCACCCTTCTCTACCTTCTCCTACTTCTACTTTTCTCCGCCTCCCATTTCTCAATCGTAATGTTTACGTTTTTGGTCTTGATGCTTTTTCCCTCATCCTATCGCACACGCACCCTCACACTCCCCCACCTTTCCCACTACCCTACTCCCCCTTTCTCCCTCTCCCCCGCCTTTCCCCACTCCCTTCCTCCCTCTCCCCACCTTACCACTCCCCCTTTCTCCTCTCCCCCACCGCCCGCGTTGCCCGTTGTGAGGAAAGGCAACGACCGCCTCGTTATTTCGGACGCTTAATGGTTTCCCTGGCCGCTTTTCGAGGATAATACCCTTCGCTGTGTAAGTACGCGTCTCTGAGGGGTATAAAAAACATAATACGCACGGGTATGCACACATAGACATGTAAACACACACACACACACACACACACACACACACACACACACACACACACACACACACACACACACACACACACACACACACACACACACCAAACATTTAAGGTAGAATGTACAGTATATCGTAACTACTCCTAAAATGAAGGAAAGTAAACCATTCCCTATAGTTGATCTACATATTAAGATTCAAAACGTACCTTATTTTTTTCACCTCAAAACGTAAACACTGCGCGCGCGTATGTGCGTGTGCTTTTTGTGTATGTACGTTATGGTCGTTGGTTGCACACTTTGTAAACAGAAGAGGAAAACTGGTGCCAGGGTTCCGATCAACGTCGCCGATTCAAAAGTTTACGAAAGAAAATAACAAACACAGGGAAATAAGATTATTACAAAAATACACAAAAGAATTGAGGGCAAAAACATCTATGAATCACAAAAGGTACCCATTTAACCCCAAAAGTTTGACCGGTAGGCAGCAAACATGAAAGACCATAGAAGGAATTTGTAGATAGACAGATAGATAGAGCGGAAGCTGGTGCGTGTGACTTATTTTCTGGCCTATTGTTCCTGCTTCTCTAATTTGCGTTTGAAGTTTAGTTCTCCTCTCTCTCTCTCTCTCTCTCTCTCTCTCTCTCTCTCTCTCTCTCTCTCTCTCTCTCTCTCTCTCTCTCTCTCTCTCTCTCTCTCTCTCTCTCTCTCTCTCTCTCTCTCTCTCTCTCTCTCTCTCTCTCTCTCTCTCTCTCCTCTCCCTCCCTCCTCCTCCCCCCCACCAACCTCAATTCAAAAATCTGTCACAGCTCTCGCGATTTATCTCCCCTCTTCCTCCCTCCCCCAGCCTTCGCCTGTGGCCTGATCTCCCTCACCTTTCCCCTCTCCCCTGCTGACGGAGGGACAAAAACCCGCCTGGTGGCACTGGCCGCAGACGCACTCGCAATCACATCCCGACATCTTCATCTGCGTGCAATTATCGCCTCCATCTCCGCGGGCGCCGCCTCATCTCGGATGCTGTCATCGGTGACGCACGGCAGCGCCCGTCGCCCTCTGACGTTCCTCCGCGGCCCTACTGCGGCACCGCCTGCGTCAACATGTCTTGCCTTCCATGGGTGACTGGCTTTAGATAGGTCTGTTTTTTCTCTTTCTGTTTGCTTCTCTTTTTCTTGTCCTTCTCCTTCTTCTTGTCCTTTTTGTTTTTGTTCTTGTTCTCGTTCTTCTTCTCTTTCTTTAATCTTACATATACTTTTACTTTTCATTTCCAGCTTCATTTTCATTTTAAACACACACACATACACACAGCCACACACACCATATGAAGTTCGACCTTGTTCTTCTCCTTAAATTATCCCTCACCTCCCGGAACAGTGTCTCCCGCCCCCCTCTCTCCCTCCCGCCGCCCTTGCTGGAAAGACACTTACACTACTTTTTTGTTCCTCTCAGTTTTACTTTCTCAGACACATGTTCTCACACCCTAATTTCCTCCTCGAGTTTCTAAGAGCTGTTTCTGTTTACTCCTTTCGGAGCCGCGCAACAAGAAGGCCTCTGAGTGAAGATAGTTTGTTGCTTCAGTCAAAATATCTTCTCTTTTTTTGTTGTTCGCCCGAGCGCAGGCGTATCATAGCGTTAAAAAATCGCTTTTAGGACGAAAAAGAGAAGACCATGTGCATGACGCGAGAGAGAAGCACTTGGGTGTGGCTGTGCATGTGTTTAGACTGCGAGATAAGGACAACCCGCTTTCTTCCTCTTCTCGTTTCCGAAATCAGTCCTCTGCGCCGAGGCAAGATAACGACTTTCCTCGTTAAGATATGCAAGGTTGGTGTACAGTTTTCGAAGTTATTCTTTCGATAATAAAAACAATAGACACTTTCGTTGAAGTGGAAATGGGATTTATGTTTTTAAAAATGAAAATTAAATTCAAGCAGAGAAGGAGGCAAGGAGGAAGAGTGAGACCGGGGTGAATGCAACTGCAACCGTCCCACTTTCTCAATCGCAGTAACATGCACATCCTTTGTTGTCTTATACAGTCAAAATATGAATTGGGTATAAGCCTAACATAAAAAGTGCATGCATATGTAAAAATGTGTGTGTGTATGTGTATGCGTGTGTGTGTGTTTGTGTGGATAATGATTCGACATTCAAGAGATGCATTGTTTATAATTGTAAGGCTGTCTGATCCACGCAGATATGCCAAGCCCCATCAAAACGTTTATTTATGTATTTTTATTTTGAAGGCATAACAATTAAGCAAAATTTAGTGTTATAAGTAACAGTAAATATTTATTATTTATAAATGGTTGCTTTGCTTAAATTGCCAATTCTACTGGAGAAAGTTTTAAAACAGTTTTATCATTATATACTTTGTCCTTTGTCAGATATAGTCGTTGCTCGCATGCAAGATGTTAAGTGTTGACATTAAAAATCTTGTTTTACCGGGATATTGATGGTTCTAGTGCTTAATAAGTGAATCAACTTAATTGTTGAATCCATAAGTATTTTGGGATAAGTAAGATGGAGTCGTTGCTTTATCTCACATATAAAGAGAAGGAAAGGTTGGGGAAGGTGATTCGACACCACACATCATGTTTAATGCTGAGCCGTGTTGTCAGCAAATATTTATTTGTTTTTTAGGGGAGGGAGCATGGATACAGCGATGGATTAAATTCAGCCCACCCCCACAAGCCTTAAGGTTATTATCATGCTACTCAGATTAAAATTAGTTAAGCCAAAATTGGGTTTTCTCTGGGTTTCCTTAAAATTCAGGTGGTGCTACCAAAGTAGCATCATCATTAATATTCGAATTAATATCAATAAAGTTGGCAACAGTAATTTAGAACATATTTTATTTCGTATATGAAAAATATTCAGTACGACACTGGTGGCAGTGGAGGAATTGTTTTTGTTCCCTGTTAGTGGTAAAAATTAGGGTAATATTTAAATTTTCACTACACAAGTAATATCGGTATAAGGGGTTATGTCAGAAAAGTGATTATTTGACATGGCATACATGGTTCAAGAGGTGTTCACAGTGGTGATGAGACGACTATGGATGTGCAGTACCAATGGGTGCAAATTAGCGCATAGGCGTGGGCACCAACATGAGCAGGGCAATTAAGGAGGACTCACCTTTGAACAGTAAGTACCAGCAAAGGCAGTCGGAGAGCATGTTCAGCTAGTTGAATTAGCTATCTCCTGAGTCAGGACAATGTCCGGGAGTTAACAATTAGGCCTACCAAAAATGGGTGGGATGATGCAGTTGAGAATGTGATTCAGTTACCTTAAATGAAAAATAGTATATTGAAAAAGTAATTGCAGAAAATGAGATTGGGTATGAAGAGATGCAGTTGTAAATGCCTCCATAAGATTTTTTTTTCTTTTTTTTTTGTGCTGAAAGCACATAAGTAGTAAGTAGGGATAGAATTGGTGAATATTGATAAGCCGCTTTCTGAAATAAACCAGCGTCACTTCCAAATGTGCCAGAATGTGGTCATTGTCAGATCATGTTTACGTATAGTTGATATATTTATTTTTGTATGTAAATGATAATT
>NW_020868774.1:155415-160415 GCF_003789085.1 Penaeus vannamei
ATCTTATGCAGCTCCATCCCTCTCCCTTGTAGTGGGTATGATCAAGGTGTACGGTAAGGATCGGCTCGCTTTGGTGGAAGGTGTACAGGCCGGTTTTTGTAACTACACTTGCGGTTTCTTTCTGTCATCGAGGGGTAAGGCTAAGCTTGTTGAATCTAATTTCGTAAGCTCATTAACTAAACCGATAGTTCTTAGACTGCAATAAAAAAAGTATTAACTAAACCGATATTTCATAGTCTGTAATAAAAAAAAATCTTAGGTAAACCGATATCATTAAATCTCCCTTAGTCTGCAGCTTAACAAATCAAGATGCATCACCACTTCTGCAGAAAAATGAAACTTCGAACTTCAGATTATACACAAAAACTAAAACTTACAAAACAGACGCACGAATGTCCCGAGAAAAAAAAAGAAATATAGAAAAGTAAACCTTTTAATTCATTAGAAAGAAAAACAGCACTCGAGCCTTTGTTTTCCATAGGAGTCGAAGCGATGATAAGAGGGTCGCCTTATATGGCAAAGGAAAGGGGATGGGGGTCAGTGGGACGGATGGATGGATGGGTGGAAGAAGGGATGGTGGATTAGGGAATAGGTCGAAGGGCGCTTAGGTGGATGGACGCAGACGGGGGAATAATGGTTGGATGGATGACGAGATGGGTGAATAAGAAGAAATATTATTGAATATGTGGAGTGATGGTAGAACAGATGGATAGATAGGGGAGGATAAAATGGTCGATGGATGACGAAATGGATGAAATAATAGATGAATAAGGAGGAGAAGAAACGGATGGATTAAAGAATATGTGTGAAGTAGAACAGATGGATGGATGCATACGTGGATTAATGATCGGATGGATAATGAAATGGATGGAATATGGATAACGAGAAGAAATAGATAGATTAATGAATATGAGGACTGAAGGTAAAACAAATAGATAGATGCATAGATGGAATGATGGTTGAAAGGAGAGCGAAACGGATGGAACAATAGTTGAATGAAGAGATCGTGGGATGAATTGATGGAAAAATAGATGGAATGACGGTTAGATGGAGGGTTAACTTGGTAAATCAAATTCGATGGATGAATTAATGAATGCAGAAGCAGGTGGATAGATGAACAGTAGAGGAAATGCTCGAATTGGTGGATAATCAGAATTGAGGGAAAGGCAAGGGAAGAAAGAGAAAAAATTATAGAACGAGAGAGATAAGGAAGAAGAAGAGGAAGGAGATCCAGTGCCAATGAAGAAGTGAACTACAAGAAAGAGGAGCTAGAGAATAAAGGAGAAGAAGGGAAGACCAAGAGAGAGTGAATTGCTGATAGCGGTGTAATGTTGGGATTCTGCGGTTAGCTGGCGTATCCCCTCTCGTCTCCCTTCCTCCCTTCTCTTCCATCCACCCTCTCCCCCTTCCTTCCTTCTCTTCCATCCACCCTATCCTCCTTCCTCCCTTCTCTTCCATCCACCCTCTCCCCTTCTCCCTTCTCTTCTATTCATTCTCTCTCCCCTTTCCTTCCTTCTCTTCTATCCACCCTATCTCCTTCCTCCCTTCTCTTCTATCCATTTTCTCCCCTTTCCTCCCTTCTCTTCTATCCACCTTTTCCCCCCTCCTCCATTCTCTTCTGTCATCCTCTCCCCTTCCTCCTTCCTCTCCATCCTATCTCCTTCCATTCCATCCTCCTTCCTCTCCTCTCCTTTCTCTTCCATCCAAACTATCCTCCTTCTCCCTTCTTCTATCCACCCTATCTTCCTTCCTCCCTTCTCTTCCAACCACCCTATCCTCCTTTCCTCCCTCCTCTCTCTTCCCTTCTCTTCTATCCATTCTCTCCCCTTCCTCCCTTCCTCTCTATCCATTCTCTCCCCCTTCCTCCCTTCTCTTTTATCCACCCTCTCCCCTTCCTCCCTTCTCTTCTATCCACCCATCCTCCTTCTTTCTCTTCCATCCACCCTTTCCATCTTCCTCCCTCTTCTCTCCACCCTTTCCCCTTCCTCCCTTCTCTTTTATCCACCCTTTCCCTTTTCCTCCATTCTCTTCTATTCATCCTCTCCACCTTCCTCCATTCTCTTCATCCACCCTCTCCCCTTCCTCCCTTCTCTATCCACCTCTCCCCTTTCCTTCTATCCACCCTCCCCCTTCCTCCCTTTCTCTTCCATTCCCTCTCCCCTTCCTCCCTTCTCTTTATTCCTCCCTTCCCCTTCTCTTTTTCCCTTATTCCCTTCTCCTCCACCTTCCTACCTTTTATTCTATCCACCCTATCCTCCTTCCTCCCCTCCTCTTCTATCTACCTATCATTTATCCCATCTTTACTTTTCTCATCCCTTTCACCTTCCTCCTCTCTCTTCTATCTGCCTCATTCCCCGCATTATTTCCGTTAGTGCCAACCTCTATCCACTCCATCCCCCTTCCTCTCCTTCTCTCTCTCTCTTTCCCCTAATTCATCTCCTCTCTTTTCCTAATTCTTCTGTCACCTCCACTCTGTCTTGCCTCTCACTCTCTCCTTTCTTCCCATCCACTTCATTTCTCTTTATTTTTTTCTCATCCTCTCCACTGACTAATCTCTTTTCTGTTTCTATTATATCAACTATCTTTCCTCCTCTCCTTTTTTCGCTATTCATCACATTAACTGCATTCTCTTCTTCCCTCTCCTTCCTTCCCTTTTTTCTTTCTATTTCTTCTGAATCCCATGCACCTCCTTTCTCCATTTTCTCTTCTGTCTTCTTCCCCTATTTTCCTTTCTTTCCCATTTCTTTTACATGTCTGACAAATCAAATGCATATCAGTGTCATCAGAGAAAATTTAATTCTTTTCTCTTCATTTCAACATTTCTTAAAAATACTGAAATCTGTCGGGCAGACTTCCCAACATGGTCATTATAAATGCTTTTACTCAGATTATTTTTGCCTTGACCTACATATTTTTGTCATTTAAAAAAGTTGATGTTAATTCCTGACAAGACTTTTTTATATTTCTTTTTTATATAACGCAACTTTATCCTTTAATTCTTATGCTTCACTATATGATATGATGATGAAGAGTAATTAAAAACCCAACAATGCTCATCTCAAAATACATTTCAAAAGTTAGATAAATGAAATGAACAAATAAATGAATAAAACTATCTATATAAGCAAAGAAAATACCTTGTCGATTGAGTTATAGCTTTGGCGATATGAGTGTCAGCCAGTCGATAAATAATCATTTGTCACACTGTTAGCCCGCCTTCTATCTCCTGTCAATCGGAAAAGCTCCTACACAACACACGCCCACGTTCAGGCATGCATTCAGACGCACATGCCCAGACCCAAATAAATACGCACACACAGTGGTAAGAGTATATTCATATACCTATGCATGTTACTAGACATACATGTATGACAGTACACGCACGTATGCACACGCACGCATACACACACACACACACACACACACACACACACACACACACACACACACACACACACACACACACACACACACACACACACACACACATACATATATATATTTATATATATATATATTATATATATATATATATATATATATATTATATATATATATACGTACGTACGCACACCACCACCCCCACACACTCCCACACAAATAAACAAACAAAAAACAACCGCACAAAGACGAACAAAAAACACTCATACACCAAGTACAAACAACCTATGACTTATCAACAAACCTCCCCTCGAAAGAAGACTTCTCTTAGAAGCAAAAAACAAAAACATGGCTTTCCATTTAATCCACGAGCAGCCAAGACATTCAGGGGAAGATTGTCCATGATAGCGCGTAGGTGCCATTGTTTAGGTTCTCGGAGGGAGGGCACGGATAAAGGGGGAGGGGGGGAGGGGGAAGCGGTGTTGGATTATTCTACTTTTCTCTATATTTTTCTTGTGGTGTTTGTTTGCGTGTATGTATATTTTATTTTCTTATCGTCTGCTTCCCTCTGTGCTTATTATTCTTTCAACTTTCCCGCGTTTTTGTTTTTGCTTTTTTCACTTCGTAATACACCACTTTCAGGGATCTAAGAACACGCCGAAAATGCATATAGAAGACAGATCCAATAAGAAAAATAAGAAAAAAAAATATATAAACATTTTTGAAAAGATCAGAGGTCCACACTGTCACCGGCCAGAGATTCCCACTTCCACATTCGGGTGACACGTGGCGGAAGCGTCCCTTTTTTAACCTGGCAGATTATTTGCTGCAACGTCGGCTCCATCTGCTGACTTTACTGACTCGTCCGCAGTCCGTGTGTTGGATAGAGATAAAACGATGAAGAGATGGATAAAAGATGGGTTGATGAATGCAGGAAAGTATGGATATGAGAGAGAAAGAGAGAGGGAGGGGAGGGAAGGAGAGTGAGAGATATAGCATAGCGGGAAGAGTAATCCACACAAACGGTCTGATATGCTTTAAAGGGCTAGGAAATGCACAAGGGAGAATAACGCGAGCTCGCTGATCAAAGGAAGGTATTAAAAGGTCAGGTTGTACGGGGACAGGATGCGAGGGGACTTTAGAATGCAAACAAACAAGGGACCGCCTAAAGTAGCTGGCTAATGTCGGTGAAATGCCGCCCGACCAGCGCTAATGTAAGAGCCTCGAAATACATGTTTATTTGTGCACGTCAGCCGCCTCACTGTAGCTAGGCCTTGACTACTGCCTGCTACTACTCGATCAGACGGTAAAGAAGAATCTGTCAAGAGGCCTACACAATTAGGCCTACCGTCACACTCTTCTCCCTTTCCCCCCATCAACTTCTCCTTTTAACCACCTCCTCCGCCATCCGTCTTCCTCTCATTCCTTTAGTTACTCAGCCACATCCCCTCTCCTCCCTCTCCTTCCCTCACCTACTTCACCCTTTCCTCTTCCCCTCACCAACATTCCCTTCCCCCTTTCGGAACTTCTCCCCATTTTCTTTCCTCCCTTCCTCCCTAACCCCATCTTCCCCCTCCCTCTCCTGCTTCCCTCACCCCATACGTTGGTGTCATTTTTTC
>NW_020868774.1:167915-190415 GCF_003789085.1 Penaeus vannamei
AAGACCACACGCCATGTAAAGGTTCATTAATATACATGTACACATAGAGACACGCACACAGGTAGATACACAGACATACACACCACACACAGAGTACAAGGCATATGCACACATCAATCTAGTTTCTTTTCAATCATTTTTCAACTCTCACTCTCACTCTCTCTCTCTCTCTCTCTCTCTCTCTCTCTCTCTCTCTCTCTCTCTCTCTCTCTCTCTCTCTCTCTCTCTCTCTCTCTCTCTCTCTCTCTCTCTCTCTTTCTCTCTATTTTTCTCTTTCTTTCTTCACCTTCGTTTTCTTATTCTTATTATTATAATTCTTCTTCATCCTCTTCTTCTTTTTCGTCTTATTCATCCTCTTCTTCTTCTTCTTCCTTATGATTATCATAATTGTAATAATACAATTATTATTGTTATTATTGTCATTTTATTATAAATTATTTATTGTTATTATTGTTGTTATTACTTTTAATGTTATTATTATAATCATTACTAATATCATTATCATTTTCATTATTATCACTGTTCTCATTATCATCATTATCATTATCATTATTACTATTATTGTATTACTCTTATGATTAGCATAACTTTATGATCATTAGTATTATCATTATTACTATTTTCGTCATTACTCTTATCATTACCATTACTGTTATTATCATTATTATTATTATATCATTACTATTATCATCATTATCGTTAGTTTTATTATTATCATGCTTATTAATACTATCATTATTTGTTTTCTTTTTCTCCTTCCTCTTCCTTCATCTTTCTCCTTCTCCTCTTCATCCTCCTCCTCCTCCTTCTCCTTCTCCTTCTCCTCCTTCTTCTCCTCCTATTCTTCTTCTTCTTTGTCTTTTTCTTAGGTCTCCTTTCCTTATTCTTCACCTTCATCATCATCATCCCCTTCTCCTTCTCCCTCTCCACCTCCTCCTCTTCCTCCTTCGTCTTCTTTTACTTCTTCCTCTTCAACATCTTACTCCCCACCCCCTCTCTCTCTCTTTTTCTATCTCTATCTATCTATCCGTCTGTCTATTATTATTATTATATCATTATTTTATTATTTCATTTTTTATCATTATTATTATTATCATTATTATTATTATCATTATTATTATTATCATTATTATCATTATCGATATCATTATCATTATTTTCCTTATTACTATTATTATTATCCTTATATCATTACTGTTGTTATCATTATTATCATTATTATCTTTGCCATCATCATTATGATCATCATTTTTATTACTACCATTATTAATATTATTATATCATTATCATTATTATCATTATTATCATTATTTTTACCACCATCATCATCATTATCATTATTTTTGTTACTATCATGGTTATGCATGCTATCATTATTATTTTTCATGTTCTTCTCTTCTTCCTCTTCTTTTCTCCTCCTCCTCCTCCTCCTCCTCCTGCTCCTCCTTCTTCTCTCCTCCTCCTCCTTTTTCCTTCCCCTTCTTATAATCTTTCTTCTTCTTCCTCTTCCTCCTCCTTCTCCTTTCCCACCTTCTCCTCCTCTTCCTTTGTCTACATCTTCCTTTTCAGCATCTTACACCCCCCCCCTCTCTCTCTCTCTCTCTCTCTCTCTCTCTCTCTCTCTCTCTCTCTCTCTCTCTCTCTCTCTCTCTCTCTCTCTCTCTCTCTCTCTCTCTCTCTCTCTCTCACTCGTTCTTCCACTTCTTCCTTTTCCCTCTTTACTTCCCTCTTCCTCTTCACCCTCTCTTTCTTCCTCATCTTCCGACGTGTATATTCTCCTCACGGTCCCCATGACTCGAACAGTATAGATAATAATGGTCATCATGAAACCTAATATGGACTACAATCAGGTGAATTCTCCTCTGCAAAACTAAAAATTTTTGGTCGCAAAGTTCAAAGACATGGCACTTGAATCTTAACTTTAGCTTGGAATAATATTCATCCGTGGATAAGTAACGACTCGGCTGGCCTTCTAAAGCCGTCTATTCTTAACGAAAATATCTATTAAATTTCGTCTCGATGTACAAAGAGCGTCGTTTTATACAAAAGACTATTATGATAAAATTGTAAAGAGTAACGATCTACTGGCGATTCGTAAGCATAGTTACTGTAAATAAATCGCTTGAGCAGCGTCTCTCCGAAGATGCCAAAGGAACATCGCCATCCGTAGTTTCTCCACGCCCTGCCGGTTCGCTCCTGATTGTTTTGAATTTCAGATTTTCTACTTTTTTTGTTATATTACCGGTTTCGGGGGAAATCTAACTCCTTTGCGACGACAAAAGTTTCGTTATTTTCCGTCTGCTTTCTCAGAGTACAACTGGTATGATAGATTGGTTCATGTACTGGGTTAGTTAAGGTAAAATCCTGTGTACATGATGTGTGACGCGTGACATGAGTAAAATTACAATAAAGAAGTAATGACTTACAAAGGAAACCGCCAAATTCCACGACTAACCTTGCAAAATCCATGATTAATCTTACCTATATACTTTATTCATGAATTACCTAGCAATCAAAAAAGATTACCTTGTCTTAATTGTATCTCATAGAATAATCGGCAAGTAGTTGTTTTCACTTCCACGGCGCGCTCGGCCGTCAGTAAGTGATAAACACTATGAATTATTTCTTGAATTATACCTTTCAGTTAGCTCTCGACGATCGATATCTTTTCAACGATAAAAAATGCATAGCGTACCATGCATCATATGCCATCTCGTGGTCGTATAGGAGGTAGAGAAACAAAAAAGTCTTTTCTCTAACGTATACTTCTGACGTTATGTCTTCAACGCCCGCTTATTATGTGCAGACGAATTGAAATCAACGATCGATGGTGGGCATCAAGTATGTATTTTCCCCCTTTTCTGAATTCCCTTTTTTTACCCTAAACATTATCCACGTAGATTCTTTGCCCCAGGGTGTGTATGGGTGAAGTGTAGGGTAAGGCGTGCAGATGTGATGGGTTTTAGGTTAGCTTGAAGACTCACCATCAAGGTTGAGGTATGTCAACAAAGTGATTAGCTAGTCTGGGGGATCAATTTCGAATACTAATCGACAGTCCCTAGTCACTTGCCCCCCCCCCCCCCCCCTGGTTCATCCTCGACGAATCTGCAAGTCATGGGCAGTTTAGGTCTAGGTCTATATATATGATAATAGGTTGTCCGAGACTGCCCAGTCATAACTCCCTTGTTGATTACACGGCTGTTCATCAATAATTTGGAGCCTAAATGACTGCTTATAAGAAATTACTCTTGTCGCCTTGCTAAAGACCATGTAATCTCATATTGTTATGCTTTCCATTATAAATGTTATAGATATTTATATATCAAAGAGTGCGATATATTTTTTGCTAACAAATGTCTGTGCAATTAGTCTGTAAGAGTTATCCGATACAAATGCGTATACTTTCACCAAAACATAATATTGGGAATAATAATAATGATAATGATAACAATGATAATAATGATGATAATGAGAATAGGAATGATAATAATAGTGATTATGATAATCATGATGATGATAATAAGAATAAGAATGATATGATAATGATAAAAATAGTAGTAGTAATAATAATGACTGCAAAAATGATATAATGATAATGATAGTAATAATGATGATAGTAATGATGATGATAATGATAAAAACTATATTGCT
The DNA here is from genome assembly GCF_003789085.1 of Penaeus vannamei. Classification (NCBI taxonomy): domain Eukaryota; kingdom Metazoa; phylum Arthropoda; class Malacostraca; order Decapoda; family Penaeidae; genus Penaeus; species Penaeus vannamei. Next base: position 171,567 of record NW_020868774.1, read on the forward strand.
TATACAATAATAATGATAATAATAACAATAAGAACAACAACAACAGCAACAGCGACGTTGATTGCAGCATATTTACCACCACCAATACCATCATCAGTGTCGCCATCAGGAACGCTCAGCGGTTAAAAAGAACTCCTGAGCAGGACGAGCAGCGCCGAAGGTCCGAGAGGCGAACGCGAGCGGCCGCTGTCCCGCCGCAGCACTTGAAGGAGGAGGAGATGCAATTGGGTTAAACAGCTTATTCAAACTCCAGTTGCTCTTGAAGATAAGCCGTTTAAACGCTTTCTTGAAGTTCATTGCAGTTTCAAAGAGTAGCAACGCTTATAATTCTTTTTTAAGTGAATGAAATACGTGGGTGAATGTTGTAAGTGTGTGCGTTAATAATTTCCGTGTTCTCTGATTCTTTTGTATTTTGTCATGCCATGGTTCGTATCAGTTTTCATGCGATTATCATGCATAATTCCCACCTAGATATATTGCGCTTTATTTATCCATGATACCTCTTCCAAAAGTTAAACATAAATGCGTGTGTGTGTGTGTGTGCACAATATATATACATATATATATATATATATATATATATATATATATATATATAATATATATATATATATATATATATATATATATATATATGGCTATGTTTGTGTGTGTTTGTGTGTATGTGTGTGTGTGTGTGTGTGTGTGTGTGTGTTTATGTGTATTAGGACAAAAAATGTTTTTACTATTTTCAGTAAATATTTCTTAATAACACAATTTGCAAAGCCTGGATAAATCGCTGAAGGAGACTAACAAGAAAAAGCCTCCAACGACATTAAGACAAAATTAAGTGTCCATTAAAACAATGAGAATGCAGAAGGGAAGGAAAGAAAATGGGAAAGCTGAAAACATTCGTCTCTGAGAAATGGTTGCCTTTGTATGCTTACCTTTGTCTTCTAAATTAAAAGAATTGTTTCCTCAACGTATATGTCAGTGTACGAAATGGTTATGCTTTCCCGTTTTCTGTAGAAGGAATTTCCGTGCAGTTCTTTCTATCATAAAATTATATATTTAGATTTTACGAGAATTTTCCTGTTTTTTATGTTATTATAGCTCACCATAGAATATTTAAAGCCGGTAATCATATTCATATATGTATATATATACTACTAATAATCGTAAAAACAATAGCTTGAGTCAGCGATTCCTCAACAGTGAATTATTATACACCTGGCAGAAAATCCAGCAACTGCCTTTGAAAACAGAATAGTGAGAAAATTGTTCTTCATGTGGCAGTCAGTTTTCTTGCATACATTTTTTTGCCACAATTTAATCCGGACCAATGACACGATAAGCAGATTAATACACGCACGCACAAACACCCACATTTTCACGTACAACCGCTGCTGTTACATCTATTCCAACCTCAAAGGCCAGAGCTCCAGACACTGTAATATTTCATGCCATCATCACTCTCACATTCTTAGTACACGCATGAGGGTGTGAGGGAGAGGGCATGATTTTCGTCTTTTATTTCTTTCGCTCTCTCTCTCTCTCTCTCTCTCTCTCTCTCTCTCTCTCTCTCTCTCTCTCTCTCTCTCTCTCTCTCTCTCTCTCTCTCTCTCTCTCTCTCTCTCTCTCTCTCTCTCTACTCTCTCTTCTCTCCGCTCTCTCCTCTCGCTTCCTCTCTCTATCTCTTCTCCTCTCTCTTCTCATCTCATCTCTCTCTCTCTCCTCTCTCCTCTCTCATCTCTCTCTCTCACAATCTATCTATCTACTCTTACTACTATCATATCATATCTCAAACCAACTACACATAGTCTAACTCAACCTCCTTTTCCTCTCTCAATCATCATACTCCTCCACCTCTCTCTCCCTCATCTCTTCTCTATTACCAGAATAAATTACTCATAATTAATCCCATCCTAGCAATAAATCTCACTCCCTTATCACTCATCATATCGCTTCATCATTATCACCATCTACATTAGCACATTACAACATTATCAAATTACCGATATATGTATTCGTTCCTTTTGCTGTCGACCTTACTTTTCATCACTATAACTTTCTCTACATTATACACATTTCAAACAATCTACATGTACAAGCTTACTAGAATTATCCTCATCGTTATCACCTATTTACTCTCCATCGAAATCACCACGACAGCCGAGAACAAACAACAAAAAACAGAAAAATAAAACAGAAAAAAAAAAAACGCCAAAAACTTACAGGCCCAGCTAGAGTCTAGACTACGACAAACGAGTCTTTGACAAACACACGCCCACATCAGCCAACGGCAAAAAAAAAAACAAAATAAAAAATATAAACAACAACCACACCGACCACTCTCAACATTCAGAAGATCCACTTATCCGCACTAGATGGTTTCTCTGCCATAGCCACATGAAACAAGCAGCCTATACACAGACTGAAGCCCTGACAACGAGGGGCGATCAAAAATAAAATCACTTGGACAAATCTCAAGAATAAAAATTTGCAATGGATGGATACTTATCTAGAATTATTTAATCGGATGATAACCGACAGTGACTAATGAGACATATTAAAGCAATAAATAGGTCAATCTATCTCAATAAGTATTCCTCGTAAGCTGAGACACATCACACCAGTAACACAGTCATTCGAAACAACCAACACCCAACACAGTAATACACCACCCACCCACCTAATAGTAGACATTAGCACCACAACGTAGAGAATCTGGAGTCAACAGTTTCTACATTATCAGTACTATTAATCTCATTGATCAGTGTCATCCGGGCGTCAGTAATTAAAAGCTGCCTACAAGAATTCCTACTATCGCATTTCTCAGAGTAGCCATGTCAAGATGAACACCACTCAATAGTTTATTGGAAATATGAATCTCACGGTCACCAAGATCTTATATATGTTTTCTGTTCTTTTCGATCTTTTTCTCCTTGACTGTATACTCTTATCTAAAAGTTACGGCATAAGATAAAAATGGAAAAGAAGTGCAAAATTCTTGATGTAACGCCGAGTGACACCAGCGGGTACTAATCTCATACGGCCCATTTAGTGAACTCCCGCTCCACTTTGCGAGACTTTGAGAATTTGGATGTTTTATTCTGTTGAAATGTCTCACATGGCCTATATATCATTATATTTTACAAAAAAATAGAGAAGATAATTTCATCTTCATTCTTGCATAAAGGGGGAAATGTCCCTAAATTTTACGAGTTATGAAAGGCTCGGTCTTGTTGATGTTCATCTGTCTGTTGCTTGCGAAGGATTTATGGTTGCTGTTTTCACAGGCGCGGGAAAAGGAGACTGTAGATGTACTTGCGCATGTGCATCTGATGATATGTAAGCTACAATGATTTTATTTCTTTCATAATTAAATTGACATCGTGTAGATGTAAACATATATAGAACACATACATACACTATACATGTACTACATGTATGCACGTGCTGTACTATAATGCGTGCTGTACTGTTTACGGTGGTCATTCAATCGTGATGTCACATATTCGTATCATACTACTTATTATAATATATATATATAATATATATACTACTAATATACATCACCTCATACACTATAACACTACTATATATGCTGTTGTGTGTTGTGTGTGTCTGTGTATACTGGTGTCGTTGTGTGGTGTGTCACGTATATAATAATAATATAGCACGTATACAATATCATATCAATACTTCTACTTAACATGCAATACCTCGAGTACTACTATATATATATAATTATATGCTATATATAGTACTATCTATTATAGTATATCATAAATGTGTATATAGTATTATATATAATATATGGTATATATTTAGTATTATATCTATAAAATATATTAGTAGTAATATGTGTGTGTGTGTGTGTGTGTGTGTGTGCGGTGGTGTGTGTGTGCCACAAACATGAACATCATAGTATATGACATACTACACATACAATAACATACACACAACACACAACCACACACACACACCACAGACAACACACCACACACACACCCACCACACAACACACACACAACACACACACAGCACACACACACACACACAAGACACAGCACACACACACACACACACACACCCATAGTACTATATATATATATATATATATATACTACTATATATATATCAAATAGTATAGCCCTCAATATGTATATATACACAAAGTACTATATATATATTTATATATCAATACCTATATATACTATATATTATATAACTTACTTAATATATATATATATGCACACCACACCACACCAGACTGGCACACTGCTACTGTGCGCGCGCGAGCAACATATTGCCCACTTTCCTGTCTTCACCGAGCAGTTCTCCTTTCCTAGGTTGTGCCATCAATGACACCTATCATAATAGTGTAGAACGATGCATAGATGTTTTATCATCCATCAAATCGTTACATGACAAAATCACTAATCGTGCAACAACTAACCTGGAAAATGTACTTGTATGAGATAAGGTTCCAGTCACACACACACACACACACACACACACACACACTCCATTATAATCTCTATAGAATATATAGTATATATACTATACAGTCAGTAATATACTATATAGTAATATACTTATATACTATATATATATGTCATATATATATATTCGTACGCCAATATCTATATCTATCATGCTACATATACATATAATTACTCATATACTAATATATATACATACACCTAACCACATCTCACATACTATCATTACTATACTATATATAATTCGCAACATATATTCGTTTGAATTTGCTTCATTAATCTTATGAAACTCAGATGTGCTTCATTTGTATCACAAAAGAAAGTTAATATATTACTTGTTTCCCTTCCATGACGCATTGTGATTCATTTCCATTCCTTGCCCCCCCCCCCCCCCCCCAACACCACACCAGACCAACACCACCCCCCCACACCTTCCTTCCCTCCACCGCACTTAGAACGGAACAAAAAATATTCAACCACCCGAAATTCTCAGAACCATGATCTCTCGCCAGACTTCTCAATTGCCACATTCTACTACGCACCTTAAATGGACTTCTGTCTCGTGACCTCGAGCCTGCTTCTGCCTGCGCCGTGACTCCTGTGGTTACACGAATTCAAGAATCGACCTCTTGCTATGCGTCACGGCAGTGAATTCTATGACATCATATTTCGCATAACAAGTCAAAGCCTTTACTGCTTCTATCTACTCTTCCATCACCTATCTCCTTCTCTCATCTCTCCTCTGCTCTCTCTCTCCTCTCGGTCCATACATAACTCTCATGCACTCTCTCTCTCTCCTCCTCCCCGTCTCTACCTCTCCTCTCAATCTCTTCTCTCTTCCTATCTCCTTTCTTTCTCCATCTGTCTCTCGTCTCCTTCTCGAGTCTCTCTGCTCTCTCTGTCCTACTCTCCTCCTCTCTACGCTCTCTCCTCTCTGCTCTCTGTCTCCCTGTCTCTACACATGGTCCTCTTCCTGATCCTCCTCCTCACGTCCTCGCGTCTCCCTCCATTCTCTATACACTCCTATCCTTCTCTCTCTCTCTCCTCTCCTTCTATCTACTACACTCCCTCTACTCCACCTCTACAACAATCTCTCATACCTCTCCTCTCACACCTCTCCTCTCTCCTCCATCCCTCCTACTCCTCATCCCTCCTCCTCTCTCTTCTCCCTCTCTCTCTCTCTCTCTCTCTCTCTCCTCCTCCTCTCTCTCTCTCCTCAATCTCTCCTCTCTCTCTCTCTCTCTCCCCCATCGCCTCTACCCCCTTACTCTCTTCTCCCCTCACTCTATCTCCCCATCTATCCCTAATACCACACCCACCCCCCTCTCCTCTCTCATCCTACTCTCTCTCTCCTCTCTCTCTCTCCTCTCCTACATCCTCTCTCTCTCTCTTCCTCCCTCTCTCTCGCCCTCTACTCTCTCCAATTTCCATCTTCTTTCCTTCTCTCCTACTCTCTCCTCTCTCTACTCTCTCTCCTCTCTCTCTCCTCTCTCTCTCTCACTCTTCTTCTCTCCTCATCTCCTCTCCTCTCCTCGGCTCTCTCTTCCTCTCTCTCTCTCCTCTACTCTCTTCCTCTCTCGCTCTCTCCTCTCTCTCTCCCATATCCCTTCTCTCCTTTTCTCTTTCTCCCCTTCTCTCTCTTATCCTCCCCTTCTCTTCTCTCCCTATCTCCTTTCTCCCCTTCTCTTCTCCTCCCCCTCTCTCATCTTCCCCCCCTATCTTCTCCCACTCTCTCTCTCCTCTCTCTCCCCAATCTCCCCCCCCTCTCTCTCTCTCCTCTTCTCTCTCCCCTTCTCCTCTCATCCATCTCCTCTCTCTCATCTCTCTCTCTCCCTCCACCTCTCTCTCTCTCCTCCTCTCTCTCTCTCTCTCCTCTCTCTCAGTTGAGACTAACACATGTCTGAATCGTTCTGAATACCGACTAGCCCCCCACATAATACGACAGCCAGTTCGGACTAGATCCTTGCATCTTACCCTGGCTTTTCCAGACATAATACCGTTTCCGTACATAGGTTTTATCAAATCAAGTTTCTCTCTCTCCCTCTCTCTCCTTCTCTCTCTCTCATCCCCTCTCTCTCTCCTCTCCTCTCTCTTACTCCTCTCTCCTATCTATCTTTACATATCAATCTACTCCTCTCTCATCTCAACATATCCCTCTCATATCTGTCATCTCGACACTCTATCAATCTTACATATCCTAGCTACTCTGTGTCACCTATTTATACACTCTAACTATCAGTCCTATCTAAGCCCATCAAATCTACCTCTCGTAACCTCCTATCTATCCCACCTATTCTCCACTCTCACTCTACTTACCGCTCCCTCACAGACCCAAGGGAGAGCCTACAACCTCTCTATGTTCGTTCGAGGGGGGCGGCTCTTCTTAAGGATAATTTTGTCATTCATCTTCTATTTTATTTGATTAACATTTGAGAGATCTAGTATATATGTTTTACCATCGCCGCTCTCATTTCCCGTTAAACTTTTTAAGACATCTAGAGTCTTACATATAATTATATATATATATATAATATCATATATTCCAACTACTACTATATATATATACTATACCATTATCATACTATTTTATATATATATATAATTTAATTACCTACTATCCACAATGTTATACATATATACGTATATGACTGTAACTGTATAATACATTTATAGCTATACTGTACAAAAAAATACACATATACAAAACATTACATACACTATGCAAACTATAACCATACACTACACATACATATAAATAATAAATATAATATCATAACTATACTACTCATACTATACTACCGTACTATATATATACATATATATTCACATCTATATATGGTATATTATCCATATCTATTTATACTATAACATCTAACTACCACACATATATATATATATACTAAATGCTATATATATACCATCTACATATACTAAGCTATACTACATAGAAATATCATATATACTGCACTATATACAATACATACATTACATCCTACTACTATACTATATATATATACATTACTATATATATATATATATTACAATACTATATCATAACTCTACTACACATATAATATACATAGACATAACATAATATATATATATGCTATGTATGATGTATGTATCTGCTATATATTACTACTACTACTATATACTATATTATACTACTATATTCACTATATATCAGTATAATACATACACACCTAACTACTAATACTATATAACCCAATATATACCATACAACGTATACTACTATATAATCATAATAGTTATATATAATATCTATATACACTATAATACTACAATACTGTTAGCTGTGTGTGTGTGTGTGTGTGTGTGTGGGCTGTGCATGGGTGATTGTGTGTTGTGTGCGTGGATGTGTGTGTGCTCCGCGTGTGTTTGATCGACGTTGTGGGAACACTCACATACACCTCTCAGACAGTACTTATAATATCGCGAGTCTATATACTCTATACCTATTAATTATATATAATAATACTATCCACTATATACCATATATAATATATTCCTCTCTTATCTCGCCTTCCTTCTCCGATTTCCCACATTTTTCACACCCTCTTATTCCCTTTTCCTCCTCTCTCCCTCTACTTCTCTCTGCCACTCCCCTTCGCTATCCCCCTTTTTGTCCTTCTCTTCTTCTTTTTTTCTTCCCCTTATATCCTTCTTTACTTCCGTTTACCATATTCATACTTCATTTTCATTCCCTGTTTCTCTCCCCCTTTCTTCCCTTCTTTCTTCCTTGCTCTCCTTCTCTCTCATGGTTCTCTCTCCTCTTCCATTTCCCTTATTTTTAATTCTCACGCACTGGACCCTCTTCACTCTTCATTCTCTCTTCCCTTCCCTCCACTCTCCCCCCATGTTCTCTCCTCTCTTCCACTCTCTCCTCCTTCTCCACTCTCTCTCCTCCCTCCAATTACTCCTCCCTTCCCTCTCTCCTCTCTCCACTCTCTCTTCCCAGCTCCCTCTCCTCCCTATACTCTCTCCCCCATGTTCCCTCTCCTCGCTTCCTTCTCTCGTCCTCCCACTATGTCCTCACTTCCCTTTCTCCTCCCTCCACTTTCTCCTTTCTCCATTCTCTCCTCCCTTCCCTCTCTCCTCTCTCGACTCTCGACTCTCTCCATTCTCTTCTCTCTCGCTCTTTTTCTTCCCCTTTCTCCTCCCTCTACTCACTTCCACTCTTTCATCTCTCTCATTTTTCCCCATTCTTTCCATCTCTCATCCCTCTAGTCTCTCCTCCACTCTCCCTCTCTCACCTTTCCCACTTTCCACTCTCTACTCCACTCTCTTCTCCCTTCCTTCACACCTCCTTTCCTTCTCACCTCCCTCTCTTCTCACCTCACTTTCTTTCCCTCTCCTTCCCTATCTTCAAGTGGCTATTAAGCGATCTACCCACTAGTTCCCGACCCTCGACTAGATAAAAGGTTGAGTTCACTGAAGCGATGCAAAGTACCACGTGGTATAGACCTAATATGCAAATGATGTGTTTTTTTCTCTTCCACTACAAATAAGGCCCGTTTATAGAGGCTGTTGAGATATCTGACACTTGGCTTTTGTAGTGGGTGAATAAGAGGCGACGTAATAGTTACTGGTTACGGAGAGATGGACTTAAAGGTGACGGGATGAGTTCCATATATGTGACCAAGAGGTTTGGGATGGCTTCGGATACTTGGCGGAGAAAAGGGGTATCTGTGGAGATCTAGGGACTCCTCAAGAAAGTCTCAAAGATAGCGTGCACTCGTAACCGTATTAGAAGAACGAAGTACGACGTGCATTTTGCTTTCATGATTGTGTTCATATAGATATACACGAAGGCACACACACATTCGCGCACACACACACAAACACACTCGCGCACGCACACACACACGAACACACACACACATACACACACACATATACACATACACACACACGTACATACACGCGCTCACACACATAAACAAACACACGAACTGAAATGCCAACAATAAAAGGCATTTACGGGCACATCAACTGCCACTCCCCAGTCCTCAACCTCCAAATAGATTCCTTCGCCCCCTTTTTCGTCCCTCGTTTTTGGCACTCTTTCACTCTCGCTTTTCCTTAATCACCGAGAGCACTTTGGCCAAGCAATGCATCTTTTCCACGATTTCATTTAATTCTCCTCGCTTCGCACCGTATGTCTGGCCTTTGCCCTCTGTGCGCATTCTATCTCTTTTTTTCTCTCTCTCTCTCTTCCTCCTGCCGAATAATCCCCTTTTAGTCGTTTTTACCTCTCTTAATCTTCTTTCCTCCACCCTCTCCTCCTTTCCGTTCTGCCTACTTATCTAAACTAACTTCACACATGGCATTCATAATGATAAAACCTCCCGCTCATCCATGTTTAGAGCAGCAATCCATCAACAGAGGCTGGTCGCTGCTTTGCCTGCCGGAGGTGAAGCAGGAGTGAGAAGCCCAAACCTGTTTCGTTTGAAAGAAATTGCTCATCAATCGTTCTTAGTTTGCTTTAGTTTGATTTTTTAAAGGGGGGGGGGATAGAGGGAGGGGGGCAAGAGTAAGAAGATCAAATAGGATCAAAGGTGCTGACGGATTTGCGCGCTCACCCGTTTGGTGGAGAAAAATGCCAGTTGTTATCTCTATCTCAGTAGTGACGTTCAGATTTTGTTTTCTATTTTTCTTCGTGAAAGCAGAGCTTCCTTTTTCAGTTACCTAATTGCTTTTAGTTGGCCAGTAAGAGTAATCATCAAATCATGGAAATACGTCTTCCCGAGATGGTCTCAAGATCAGCGCATTTCTCTAAGAAAGTCCAGCGGTCGGCAGTCAGCGAAGGCCAGGCAAGGCGCCCGCCCTGCCTGGCTCCTTCAAAGGCGGCCTGCTACTCCTTCTTCCAGAATTTTCAGATGGTTACATTAGACGGCGGGATCGCGTTAATGAGAAGGGTTTATGGCCATGACGGCCCACACCGCCAACCACCACTCGCCTCTGCGGTTGCGAGAAGGGGGAGGAGGGGCAAGGGGCGAGAAAATGGGCGATGGAGGGGGCGCTATGGGCGAGGGAAGGGCGAGGGAGAGGACACTAGGGACGAGGAAAGGAAGGAGAGAAGGGGAGACACTAAAGGCGGGGAGAGGGGGAAAGGTAGGGGGGAAACATTAAGACGGAGAAAAGGAAGGAAGGATGAGTAAGGTAAGAGGGTGGAATGAGAGCTTACTAAGTCGACGCCTCGTCCACGTTTGTTCAGTTTTCTTTCTCTCCCTCTTTCGTAAGAGATGTAATACATGATGCAATACGTTATAGGGGTAAAATGGTACGATGACAGATCCATTCCTTAGTGTTTTCAGCGCTCGTATGGATTAGGTGTGATGCGTGAGTGTGTGAGTGAGCCGCCCGACCACAAAGCGATGGTATCTCTGCCGAAAGTGACGGCAAAAATAAATGTGCAGGATGGTATCTCGCCACACCGTGATGCTCCGTGTGTTCGCCCGTTACAGTGACAGATATGCCCAAGTTTGAAATTTAGATCTAGGCTTAAGATTCTGTGAATATTAGTTCTCCCTACGAAGTTAAACTAATTCTGAACAGAATAATCATCAGTGTGATAGAACAGAAAACGAATAACCGGCACTTGTCCTGGGGAATAGGAAACAAAAGATCAGTCTCAACAACGCTTCTGCCGAATACAAATGAACGAATTTACGTAGCGGGAGTTGACACTATCGGTTCCATGTTAGACTGAATTGATTACGGGAAGATCTATCACATTATACGCTAACACCCGTGAGCGCCCCTCGTTCGCCTCCGATAACCGGCTTATGAAGTGAAAATACCATGAACCGTGAAAAGGAACCCGTTGGTTAAACTTTTTTTTTCTTTCTTTTTTTCAATCTAAGGTATTTTGTCTGTGGTTTAGGGATTTTTTCTATTCTTTTCTTTCTGTCTTTCTTTTTTCTCTCTCTTTTCTTTCCTTTTTTATGTGCGGTTAAAATCAAAGAAAGATTAGGAACGTATTCTTGTACTTTTTTTTACCTTTCTCCTTTACACACACAGCTGTCTTTCTTTCTTATTTCTTTCATTTTCCCATTATTTACCTCCATTTCCCTATTACCGAACGATCAGTATGGAAAAATTGAATGAAAACGAAAACTTACTCATGGCTGTGTACATGTGTGGATTAGTGTTTGTTTGTTTGTGTGGGTGGGTGTGTTCTTTTCATGAATTTTATCACTTTGGACATTAATATTATTATCATTATAGTTTTCTGGCGTTGATATTATCACTATCTAAATTGTATTGCTAATATTGATATTGAGAATTATCAGTAATAGTCTTGATTATCAACATTATTAAAATTATTCATATCGGCAATTTTATTATCATTAGCATTATTTAACTTTAAGTATTATCAACATCAGCATCATTACTGTTGTTGCTGTTATTGTTAGCTAACAGTATAGTATGAGACATGGTAATGATGATAATAAGATTAATGTTAAAATGATAAAGCTAATGAAAAGAACACACCCACACATACAACGAACAAACAAACACAAATCCGCACATATACACAGACATGAATAAGTTTTCGTGTATTACTCTTTCTCTCCGATATTTTATAGGCCTACCGATTTACTGTCCAGCCGTTGAGAGTTTATCCATATTGATCGTTCGGTAATAGGTTCATGGAGGCAAGGAATGAGAAAAAGAAAGAAAGAAAGAAATATATGTACGTGAAAGAGAAATGTAAAAAGAATAAGAATACGTACTTTGATGCTAACCACACTTAAATAGCAGTAGTAGTAGTAGGAGAGGTAGAAGTTGTAGCAGCAGTAGCAATAGTGGTAGTGGTAGTGTTGGTAATATTAGTAATAGTGGTGGTAGTGGTGTATTGGTAGTGTCGTTGTAGTGGTAGTAGTAGTAGAAAAAGTAGTAGGATCAATAGCAGTAACAACAGCAGCAATAGTTGTAGTATCAGTAGTGGTAGTAGTAGAAGTAGCGGTAGTAATAGCAGTAGTAGTAGTAATAGAAGTATCAATATTATTAGCAGTAGTAGTGGTGGTGGTGGTAGTACCAGTAGCTTTAGTCATATTAGGAGTAGTAGTGGTAGCAGGAGTAACAGTAGTATTAGTAATAATAGCAGTAATATTAGAAATAGAAGTGGTTATAGTAGTAGTAGAAGTAGTAGTAGTAGTAAAATTAGTAGTAATATTAGCAGCAGCAGTAGTAGTAGTAGTAATAGTAGTAGTAGTAGTAGTAGTAGTAGTGGTAGAAGTGGTGAGTAGGTCGTAATAGTAGTAGTTTTAGGAGTAATAGTAGACGTAGGAGTGATGGTGGATGTGGTAGTGGTAGTAGTTATTGCAGCAGTAGTACCCCCAGTACTATTATTAAATTTCCTACCATTAGTATGATTGCCGTTGTTGCATCATATTGTGTTTTTCTTATATTCCTATGATTTCATTTTCAATAATTCAGCTTCATGTATGGCGGTAATCCCAATACCAGTAATACTATTGAATATTACAATTATTTCATAAAATTTATCAAAATGCTTATCTTTGCAATAGCAGTCGCTCCGTATAATATTTATAACATAACAATATCAGAAAATGGCAATTTAAATATCACTCGTTGCATGATGACAGACACACCACGTATTCGGAAATAGATTTTTGGTTAATTAAAAATGCACTCACCGCATGCTGGATTTTATGCTGGCATTCTCTCGGTTTTAGTTTATCGTCCTTTTCCTTCTTCAGTTGTTGTTTTTTTCTTAAATATAATGTTAATCTCGAAAGTAAGAATGGGAGCATACTGTCAGAAATGTATGTAGAGAATGTTATTATAATGATGATCACATCAGCGGGGAGTTAAGCTGGTACAATAATTTCTCTTACTATAACTACTTTTCTTTTGGATATGTATATGCATATATAAGTACTGTACAAATACTTATACAAAACGTTTGTTTATACAAATGCGATTATATATATATATTATATATATATATATATATATATAATATAATATAAGTAATAATATATACTATAAATACACACACACACACACACACACACACACACACCACACCACACATACATATATATCGTAATATGTATATATATATATATATATATATATATATATTTATATATATATAATTATATAACATAAGTAAATAAACACCCACGGACATGCACACATTACACACATACACGCACACACACACACAAATATATATATATATACTATACAATTATACGCACATAGTAATTATCATATATATATATATATTATATATATATATATATATATATATATATATTATATACACAACACATACACAACACATATACACTACATCTAATATAATATATATATATATATATATATATATATATATAATATATATAATATATACACATACATACACAATATATATATATAATTATATCTATATCCAATATATAAATATTTATCTATATTATCTTTATAATATATATAATATTATATACTATATAAACTATAAATCTATTGTTAATACACAACCACCCAAAACTCACAAATAACTACTACCATGCAACAACCCCATACAAGACAACACCCATAATACATAACCGCCACCCACACTAACAACACCACCACATCACACAACTGTGATACAATACAACCCCTCATATATATGATATTATATGTATATTATTATAAGTATATATTATTAATATTATGTAACTATAAAATATATATATTAAATTATATATATACTATATAGTTATATATGTAATACTACTATATATATACTATATATATATATATATATATATTATAATATATATATATATCGTTGTGTGTGTATATGTATATGTATATATATATATAACATTTATTTACATTATGTATCGCAAATATCTCTATACAATATAAGTGTGCGTATCTGTGTGCTTTGATGCATGACATTCTTTGTTGCATTACTTACATTCCGGGCTGGAGGTCAGCGAGGGCTGGCGCCAGCAGAGCCTGGAAGACTCCGGCCATCATCATTATCCTCATGGTCAGCTTCATGTTCAGCATCGAGCCATCATCGTTTCTTCTGTTTGCCGTCTTCATGTTTTACAACTTTTGTTCGCTAATGCCACTAGTGAAAGGAATATCTAGAATTTGTTAGTGATTTCAAGAAATTATTAATCAACATGAAATCATACACTTTTATTGCATCTAAGAGATGCAGATTGCCTTATCCTGGCAACAAATGCATTTCGACTCAAAGGAATCCTTCACATAGAAACTTCAGACTGACAGCCACGTGGGTGTGGAATCTGCGGAAAGAGCGGCGCATCCACACTCTTCCGCACCCATAAGGTAACTGAGGCCGGGTTGCGTCACTAGCATCCCGCACACACAACAGCTTCATCTCACTGCGCATGCGTCCCGTCAAATATGTGAGCTTTCTTCTGTGGAAGTGCGGTCAGTACGTGTGAAGAACCAGATTACTTTCAGTGTAGTTTTATACACGTGTATATGTGCGAGATCGGTACATACTGTAGTAATGGTATATTGCGCTATTTATTTTTAAACATCGAAAACGGCATTGGAATTTTCTTCATTTGTCATTATCATTATTATTATGTTATGTGTTATCATCATTCTGACGTTATTTTATTGTTGTTCAATTATCAATTTCTTATCATTAATATTGCTGTTGTTGTTATTATTATTATTGTTGTTGTTGTTGTTGTCATTATCATTATTATAATTATTATTATCATTACTATTATTGTTATTATTATTATTATCATTATCATTTTTATATCATATTATTATCATTATTATCATTATCATCATTATTACTGTTATTATCATCATTACTGTTGCTATTATCATTACTATCATTATTACTAATATAACTATGATTATTATTATCATTACTATAGTCATTACTAGTGCTAGTACTATTGTTATCATTATTATTATTATCATTACTATTATCATCATTAATATCATTATTATCATTATCATTTTCATTACCTTATCTTATAATTTTTATATTATTCATATTCATCATCATCAATCATTCATCACATTCATTAATCATCATCATTATCATTATTATTATTACTATCATTACCATTATTATCATCACCATAATGATAATGATAATAATTATTATTATTGTTATTATTATCATCATCTAATTATTATCATTATTATTATTATTATTATTTATTATTATTATTATTATTATTATTATATTATTTATTATTATTAATTATTATAATTATCATCATTGTTATTATTATCATCTCATCTTTAGTATTATCATTGTTATTGTCATATCATTAACATTATTACTAGCTTGCATTATTGTATTACACTAAAGTTTTTATTTACATTATCATTTCATCATATGCTATCATTATTCTTATCTTGCATATTATTATTTGTTCATTATCCATATTTTTTATATATATTATCATTATCATTCATTATCATTATCATGTTTATTGCTATAATATATCATTATCACTATTATTGACATCATTATTGTTACTTATTATTATTTTTATCATTAATAATTGTACGATCACATTACTTCCATCATTATTTATTATTTACATTATTTATTTCTATCACTTATTATCATAAATTTATTGTTCATTATAAATTATATACCATAATACTCATTATCATTATTATCTACTTTATTATCATATATTAACATTATCAATTATCATTATTTCCATTATCATTGTTGTTATCATTACCATTATTACTTTTATCATCATCATTATTATCAGCATTACTTTATGATATGATTATCATTAGATTCTTAATCATTATTATTATTATTATTATATTTATTATATTATTATTATTATTATATTATTATTCATTATATTATTATTATTATTCCATCTATATTATTATATAATTTCATTATATTATTATATTATCATCATTATTATCATCTTAGCATTATTATGCTATCATCATTATCATTACTATTACTATTATCGTTACCATTGTTATCATTACTGTTAATATCATTATGATTTATAATTATTATCATAACTATCATTATCATTATCATTATTATCATCGCTACTATCATTATTATTATCATTACCATTACTTTTATTACCATTGTAGTTATAGTAGTGAGTACCATAATCGTTATCATTTCATTTTTACATTATCTTTATCATTATTATAGTCATTATTATCATTGATTATCATTATGGTTATTATTACTAATATGATGTAACATTAATTATTTCATTACCATTTCTAATAACATATTACATTAATTATCATCACAAATTTCTTATGATCGTTATCATTATCATATCCTTCTCTTTTGTATCATCGCGTTATTATCTTGATTATCAATACTATTCATACCAATACATATAACACATTACATACATTTTATATGCAAATACTTATCTCTCCTTCCCATCTCTCTCTCTCCCTCCCTCCCTCTCTCTCTCTCTCTCTCTCTCTCTCTCTCTCTCTCTCTTCTCTCTCCTCTCTTCTCTCCTCTCTCCTTCTCTCTCTCTCTTCTTTTATATATATATATATATACTATATATATATAATATATATAATATATATATATATAATATATATGTTATTAATAATATATATATAATATATATATATATAATTATATATATATATTATAGTATTTATATATATTCATATATAGATCTATAAAATATATATATATACATATATGTGTGTGTGTGTTGCTGACTGTTGTTCATTATATATATATAACTATATATATACTAATATAAGTATATATCTACTCTCTGTGTGTGTGTGTCTGTGTGTGGCTGTGTGTGTGTGTGTGTGTGGCTGTGTCTGTCTCATATATAATATATATATATTAATATACTATATATTATGGTGTGTGTGCTATATACTACTAACCTATACTCTCTACTATATACTACTCTAATATCTCTCTATATATTATATATTATATATATATAACATACGTATACATACATAGTAGTATATATTATATATCATATATATATATATATATATATTATGTGTGTGTGTGTTGTGTGTGTGTGTGTGTGTGTGTGTGTGTAGTGTGTGTGGTGTTTTGTGTGTGTGTGGTGTGTGTGTGTATAATGTTGTGGTGTGTGTGTGTGTGTGTGGTGTGTGTGTGTGTGTGTGTGGTGTTTGTGAGCGTGAAGCGGTAGTGTGTATGTGTGTGTGTGTGTGGAGTGTGTGTGATGATGTGTGTGTCGTGTGTGCGTGTGTGTGTGTGTGTGTGTGTGTGTGTTGTGTGTGTGTGTGTGTGTGTGTGTGTGTGTTGTGTGTGTGTGTGTGTGTGTGTGTGTGTGTGTGTGTGTGTGTGTGTGTGTGGTGTGTGTTATGTTATTTGCTTATGTATATGTATTTCATGTCATTAGATAGAAATGCCGATATTTGTTTCCCATCTCATCCTTTTCAACGCGAAACCCTCCCGACACACAAGACTCAGAACTGCCGCCTCTGCATGACTGGCCGCCTTTCTTGCAATGACCTGCAACTGCGCCTGTGGCATCGACCACTTCGCCACAAACAGACATATACGCACACACATACACGATGCATGCACACAGACGTCAGGTTGCCAGGTTAAAAGACAAGCAAATTTAAAGATCCAGCATCTAGGGGGAAAATACATCATTAGCCAAAACAAAATTGCCTCACAGTTAGTTCCTTTTTGGGAGAATAAACCTCCCTTTTTTCTTTTCTCTTCTTGATTTCCTCAGCTTGCACCGTTTGCATCTTTCATCGTTTAGATCACTTTCTTAATGTACAGAGAGCATGAATTAGAATGATAGCTAAATTTGGGTATAGCAACAGAAAAAGGTGGGTGATGCGTGTACGTGTGTGCATGATGTGCGTTTCGTGCGGAACTGGATTATCTCACGTGATTCCTTTTCTCTCGTCTTTTTTCTTCCCCCAATTCTTCTCGCCTTCCTTTTATTCCTTTTCGTCTCGCCTGCCCTTACCTCACCATATTACCCACATGAAGTACATTCAATTCAGTCTCATTACCATAACAAGGTCCTGCTCGTGCACGGGCGCCCCACGCCTTTCTATTCACCCTGCTGTTGCCAGAGGACCGATCAACCACTACGTTCGATGTAGTCTGTTCCTGGTAACGCTAGACTCCAATGCCTTACATTGCATTTCGTTCTTTGATCCATGGTATTCATAAGTATATGCTCGAGTAACGAAAGTCGAACAAATTATACGTTATTCCCCATTCATTTCATCATGTTCTTCCGTGCTGTCTTCCAGGAATAACCAAGATTTGCCACGCTGTCTCCGATGCAGGCGCCGTCATAGTTCACGAAGGTCTAGC
>NW_020868774.1:205415-207915 GCF_003789085.1 Penaeus vannamei
AATAACAGTTGTATCATTATCACATGATCATTGCAAACATTTTATTGTCATTATCATATCTACTACTATTACCACTGTCATTATCATTATGGGCACTGTTCTTGCTGTTAATATTTGCATTGTTTTATTACATTGTTATCCTTGTTTGCTAATATCAGTCTTCTACTGCCAGTTTCAGTTTCAGTAGGAGGCGTACTAGTAAAATTAGCACCAATATCAGTATTGTTTTCTGGATCACCCCTGCATTCACGTAATCATAAAACACGTTTCAATTATTGATTGTTATACTGTTATAGGTCTCATCAAGAAGTCTTTAATAACATCATTGCTTATAAATAGAAATTGCACATATAACATTCTCCCTTTTCTGCCCTGAATCATCCTTTCACATCGTTAGGAAACGAGGCAATCAAGACATGTAATATATAACTCCAATTTTAAATAACCTTTATCTCCACGTTACTAAATCTAAGAACACGAAAACAATCCAATATAACAAGAAACAATGAAAAACATTTTTAAAAATGGAAACAAAGGAACGAGAAAAAATCCTTTAGAATCAAATTTTAAAGCCGGGACGAAGCCGCATTCATATACTCCCCAGCTGCTCGCCGTGGGTAAGACGTTGAAAGTCATGTGTGCATCTCGGCATTGTTGGGGCGAACACAGCCATGCCCCGGGGACGCGTACATGCTCTGCCGAGGCCGTCCGGGAGGTGAGGCCAACCCACTCTGTGCAGTTACCTGTGGTCTGGCTTGGGATGTAGGGTGATTTTTTAGAAGAGATTACAGGTACTGATTGATAAGTTAGCTGACAGGATATTAATTGCTGAATTTCCTTGAAACGGAGGGTCTGATATACCCTACGTATCATCCCGTTATAGTATGGAAGGAATTGCGAGAGAGAAAAGAGGGATAGGAAAACAGAGACTGCTCTTTAGATGGTTGTTAAACATTCAAAACAGAAATACATTTTGACATCGAATGATAACATGGATTTCTTAAGAGGATCTCCACCCTTTTCCCTCCACTAAAATTGATATATGGCATACATATCCCTGCCTCCCTTATCACCTAAAAAAATAACGACTTGCAACACAAACTCTGTCACACCTATTGGCTCCGAATGACAACATAATGGTTCCAGATAGGACATCCATTATAATTTCTAATGGACGGCACGCATCCGAACAAGTGCCTACCTAATTGCAAAACTCATA
This sequence comes from Penaeus vannamei, assembly GCF_003789085.1. Classification (NCBI taxonomy): domain Eukaryota; kingdom Metazoa; phylum Arthropoda; class Malacostraca; order Decapoda; family Penaeidae; genus Penaeus; species Penaeus vannamei. The sequence goes on from NW_020868774.1 coordinate 206,635, forward strand.
TCCGAAGGTTCGGACTTGATGGACGGCAATACCAGGAGTCGGCGAGATTTCGGACGATAAAAATGGGTCGAGTTATGGCTCTGTGGGGGTTGCCGGCCGCCGCTTTCGGAGGAATTTCGCAAAGACGGTTCGACGATGCCGATAATGAGGGTGACCCTTACTAGTATTTACATTTTTAATACTATTGGCTACGTTTCTGCTGATTTTACTACAAATGCTATTTATCCTGATAATATTGAGATCGTCACCACTCCGGTACTTACTATATTGCCAGTACCAATAGCAATTATGACAACAATAAAAGACTATTATAATTATAACAATACCAATAATTATGATAATGATAAGGATAATAATAATTGATAATAAGGATAATTACGATGATAATAATAGCGGTAATTATTGTAACAATAGTATTAATACCGATAGTCATAACGATGAGAATTATGGCATTATCATAATCATTTTATTGTTGATAGTAAAAATGTTATTACTGACCTTACTACCATTGTGATCTTTATTGTTATTGTTCTGATTATTATTTCTCTAATAATAAAAATGATAATGATGATTGTAGTGATAGTAATATTGAGAATAACTTTAATAATAATAATAATAACAATAAGAAAAAGAACAATAATAGTAATAATAAGAAGAATGATGATAATGATATTCATCATTATCATTACAACGATGATAATCGTAATCATAATCAAAATAGTAGTAATAACGATAATGATAATAAAAATAATAATGATAGTGATAATGATAATAGAAATAATAATTATATGAATTATATTATCAATGATAATGATAATTAAGAGAATAATAGTATTGACAAAATAAGAAAAAATGTGATGATAATGATGGTGATAATAATCATGATAACAATGATAAGAATAACAATAATAACGATGATGATGATAAGGATCACGGTAATAATGAAAATGATGATGATAATAATAATAACTACAGCTATAATAATGATGATGACAATTAATAATGATAAAAGTAATAATTATAATAATGATGAGGATAATAATACTAATAGGAACAATATCAATAAAAACATAATAATGATGATAGTAATAATGATAATAATAGAAATAACGACAATAATAACAATGAGAATGTTAATAATGATAATAGTAATAACAATGATGTTGATGATAATGATAATGGTGATAATAATGATGATAATAACAATGATAATGATAATAATGGTAATGACAACAATAACAATAATAATAATGGTAATGACAACAATAACAATAATAATAA
>NW_020868774.1:217915-225415 GCF_003789085.1 Penaeus vannamei
CTCTCTCTCTCTCTCTCTCTCTCTCTCTCTCTCTCTCTCTTCTCTCTCTCTCTCTCTCTCTCTCTCTCTCTCTCTCTCTCTCTCTCTCTCTCTCTCTCTCTCTCTCTCTCTCTCTCTCTCTCTCTCTCTCTCTCTCTCTCTCTCTCTCTCTCTCAGTCTGTCTGCCTGTCTTTCTTTATATCAATTTGTTTAACTCCATATATCTACTTCTATAAGTCAATATCTCTCTCACTCTTTATTCTTTTCCACTAGATATTTTTTATACAATTTTCTACAACTGGCAGCAAATTTGCTTTCAAATGGGTTTATTTCAGATAAAAGTCTGACTTTTTCTGTTGCACTAAAATTCTCAAAGCCCAAGATATTGACTAGAATTTTAAATCTCAGCTCGTGATATATGCGCTCTTCCCGAACAGCTTCTCGTTGGTCGGAATTTGTAAGACATAATCTTTTTATTCATTTTAATTATTCTATTGTAATTTTGTAAATTGGAAGAACCACATTTTTAAAAATCATACTTACTTCCATCGGCCAAATATCAAATTACATTAATAGTTAGCGGACCGGGAGAAAGTGTTTTGTCATCCATATATGTATGTACGAAGGCTTTGCACACAGACAGACAAAGATGCACATTCTAATGATAATTACATTGCAAACCATATTTCATTTTTATCTTTTTATTTAGCGCATAACTGCTATAAAACAATTAGGCAAAAGAAGTATATGTAGTTATAAAATACAAAAGCAAAGGTGAGCTGTCACACAGTGGCTACCATGAGTTCATACGAGTATTTATAAATAAACAGCATATTTCCCCCTCTATCTTCGTTCCTATATGTGCAACGAGTGACGTTCTCGTCAAGCAATCTTGCTAACCTGCGTTCGATCCTGTGCCCTGCCAGTGGATGGTAACCCCGGCCATTCCTTGCATACATGGGGTGCTTTAGATGCAAATAATAATCTGACGATCTCTCTCTCTCTCTCTCTCTCTCTCTCTCTCTCTCTCTCTCTCTCTCTCTCTCTCTCTCTCTCTCTCTCTCTCTCTCTCTCTCTCTCACGTTTACGTTTACTTTTTATGGATAAGCCTATTTTTATAATGTCTATATTCTATCCTTTGATATGTTTTCATACTTTCCTCTTTTATCATTGCTAGAATATAAATTCATGTTAAATGAATTCACATGATATCAGAGACTCGACAGACGATACTATATATCTTGCTGTCTCTCTTTCTCTCTGTCTATCTATCTGTCTGTCTGTCTGTCTATTTCTGTCTATCTGTCTCTATTTATATGTCTGTTTCTATATCTCTTCATCCATCTACCAATCAGTCACTATCTCATTATTTCTATTCGTCCACTAGATATTCTTTATTTAATGTTTTAGGCAATCCTTCACAAATAGGCTTGATTTCAAAGTCTAATCCTTTCTGTATAGAGTATTTTTTTATCAAAATGGAGACAAATTTTGTCTCTCTCTATCCACCTAAGTTTGTATATGCCTGCACCTTTATATTTAAAACACTGGCAACCATTTTGATTGAGTTTATTAAAACAAGTCTGATTTTTCTTATTTGCGTTATTTTATCAAAGACACCGAGGCAGATGCTTCTTTTTTCCCGAATTTCTCACACAACAAGTTTTTAATTATATTTTGATTGTTTTAACTACTGTTTGTGAGAGAGAGAGAGATAAATAAGAATGAAAGGTCACGATCATGATAGTGAAAATGGCAATAACGATGGTAATTACTCTGGCAAAAACAATAATGTTGATAAAAGGCAATATTAGTAGCAATTAACAGTAATGATAGTAATAATGTTAATATTGTTGAAAACGAAAAAGCCTTGATACAGTTATGATAGTTTCGAAACTTATAATTCCAGCAATAAGAACATGAATTGCCAGAAGCAAAATTGTTTATGGTTTTATTTGGAATCTTTAACGAAGCTATTTATGTCATAACTGTAACAAAGTCACTGAGTAATAAACCCAACAAAAAAGTAAACTGCCGCAACGCGACTGTGTGTGTGTGTGTGTGTGTGTGTGTGTGTGTGTGTGTGTGTGTGTGTGTGTGTGTGTGTGTGTGTGTGTGTGTGTGTGTGTGTGTGTGTGTGTGTGTGTGTGTGTGTGTGTGTGTGTGTGTGTGTGTGTGTGTGTGTGTCGCGCAATAACAGGAATATCTGAATGGCAAAACACTGCGTTTATTAATGAATATGAACTCGTAATAGACACTGTGTGGCAGCTCACTCTTGCTTTTTATGTATATAATCATTACTTCTGTCTTAGGTTTTCATAACAGTTACGTGATACATTGTTTCGCAACATAGAAGATGAAAATTTAATCAAATGAAGAGATGAACTATTTGTTTAACACATTTTGCTTAACTTGAAACCTGCTGCCAGTGTATATAGATTAAGTGAAAAATAATTAGTGGACAAGAAGAAAGAAGGAGAGAGTGAGTGATTGGTAGATAAATTATAAACGGCCAGTTAGATGGAAAGATAGATAGATAGATGGATAAAGAAAGAAATAGCTTGTGTGTGTGTGTGTGTGTGTGTGTGTGTGTGTGTGTGTGTGTGTGTGTTGTGTGTGTTGTTGCTTTGCCATTCATATGTGTATGTATGCATACGTTCCACGCACATATACATACAATAAAGAGATACAAACTAAACATATTCCCCTGATACTTACATAAAAAAAACTGCAAAAACTGCATGTCATTAATCCCGAATGGCCTAACGAGCTAAGCACTTCGAGGCGGTGCGATTCCCTTGTCCTTTTGATTTTACTTACTTTCGATTTCGTTGTCATAGACATGCTAATTTTATCAACAATTCTGGTAAAAACGGCGAAGATGATAATCATCATAGTATTTAAAACCGACGAAACAGAACTCAGAATTTATTGTTGTGTAGATCCCAGCAAAGGAGGAGGCATTCGGGGGAGGCGCTCATATCACGAGCTGAAATTTGAAGTCTAATTCTTTTCAGTAAATAAGAAGTAAAATATATTAGAGAGAATCTGAAAATGTTTCAACCATTATCCAAGGGCGGAGTTAAAATATCACACCATTGTGTCCCTACATGAAAATAGGCCTATCCATAAAACATAACCACGCCTGTCTAACTATCTATCTATCTATCTATCTATCTATCTATATATACATATACATATAATATATATTATATATTAATATATATATGTGTGTGTGTGTGTGTGTGTGTGTGTGTGTGTGTGTGTGTGTTGTGTGTGTGTGTGTGTGTGTGTGTGTGTGTGTGTGTGTGTGTGTGTGTGTGTGTGTGTGTGTGTGTGTGTGCATACATTTATATGTATATGGATATGTATAAGATATAGATATATATCTCTCTCTCTCTCTCTCTCTCACTCTCTCTCTCTCTCTCTCTCTCACTCTCTCTCTCTCTCTCTTCTCTCTCTCTCTTCCTCTCTCTCTCTCTCTCACTCTCACTCTCTCTCTCTTCTCTCTCTCTCTCTCTCTCTCTATATATAATATATATATATATATATATATATATATATTATATTATGTGTATACACACACACACACACACACACACACACACACACACCACACACACACACACACACCACACACACACACACACACACACACACACACACACACACACACACACACATTGCTATGATTTATTGCTATTATTACCATATTAATTTTCATCATTAGTCATTATCAATTTTACCTTTAGCGTTTTGTATTTTTTCTCATCTTTCTCTCTCTCTCAATCAATCGTCTCTCCCCTGGGCTGGCCGGTCACGCCCAATGTCTTTGTAAGTAGTCATATAGACCTTTGTCGTGTAACCGCGCTAGCACCGATTCCAGGCGACCGCAAGGCTATATAGACATGGGTCGACCGTATGATGTTTATATGTTTGTGTTTTATACTCTTTTATCAATAAAAAATCAAGCCGTACGTGCCAATTTATCCCTGCAGCCACCAGTCCCTTGTATGGAGGCTTTCATTACCCAAGTATAACCTTTTACAATCATTTATAGAATCAGTATATTTATAGCCACAAATTCGAAACGAAAATGAAAAAGACGGGAATCAAACCCCAGTCCTCCGTCTCGAGGGCTGGTTATTAACTCATTAAGCCATCTTTAACATTTAAAAATGCAATTCGGAATTAATAAGCTGCATTTTTTTTCGGATTGTTTGTCATAGTTTTGCGATGTAATCATCATTAGAACATGTTCAGTCTATATCTCTTCTGTCCGTGTGTGTGTGTGAGACAGAGAGAGAGAGAGAGAGAGAGAGAGAGAGAGAGAGAGAGAGAAGAGAGAGAGAGAGAGAGAGAGAGAGAGAGAGAGAGAGAGAGAGAGAGAGAGAGAGAGAGAGAGAGAGAGAGAGAGAGAGAGAGAGAGAGAGAGAGAGAGAGAGAGAGAGAGAGAGAGGAGAGGGGGAGGGATTGGGAGGGGGGAGGAGAGAGAGAAAGAAAGACAGAGAGAGATTGAGAGCACACTTACTTGCCTGCGTGCGTTTGTACCCACTAATCAATGTACTTTTAGAAACGAAAGGTCTAAAGGTGTGAGAAGGGCGGAAACGATACATGAAAAGAGTAAGATAAGAAAAGTAAATTTGCTGACGCTGAAAATAAAAATGACAATAACGCTAATAATCCGAATAACAGTAGTAGGGATATATGTGTTGCATTTGAATATAATCATAACAAATTGACAAATTTAAGGACCATCTTAAAACATTCTTTAATACCAGGCCCTGCCTTAAAATCTGGCCGAATGATATATCGACAAAAATCGGATGTTCAGCTCATTTTGTCTGCAGTAGTTAAATACTATGCTTAGGATCTTGAGAATCAAGCATATAGTTTTTCTTGCTTTTAGAATCAAGGTATATTGTTGAAGATCTTTCCTGAGATTTGCAGTGACAGGGCTCTAGTTTACCAACAAAACTGACAAATCTACCTTTTGTATGTCGAACCAGAGGATGTATTGTGGAATAAAAGTCTTTGTACCTCTAAAATACTTGGGGAAGGGGCGCCATACCCCGTGTTGTTTATTTCATCATATTCTGTGCCAAATATGTTGTGGAATCCTAATTGTACTAATAGCTATTGGTGTAAATTCCAGTCTGAAGCGACGCACTTTCTAATGTCTGCTTTTAACATTTTGCTTTGTTTCTTAAATGTTTTTTTCAGAATGGGGGGTTAACATCCACCCTACCGAATATCACAGTTTACTATAAAAACCGAGTTTTCTTTCAATTCGAATAATAACAGAAAACGAATAAGTACCAGCTGATGAGAGGATCAGCTGATTGAGGTTCGTCTGGGGGCGGTTCCAGACTCCTGAGCCAAAACCAAAATGATTTCCGCGGAAAGTAGGCCGAGGTCCAATACTGCAAGGGAAGGACAAGTAAGCATGAAATACATTACTGATAAAAATGCAAATAGCAGGAATATTGTGTCCGTATATCAATAGACTGTAATTGAAGCACGACCAGTTGATCGAGTTTCTCAGTGGACCTATTTTGCAACTTGACATGAAAATACAATTTATTATTTTTAATTCAACATTTTAAGATCAGAATATGGTATCAGATAAAAAAAAATCTTGTGAATAAGACATATAGTTTACCTTGCTTAAAAGATGAAGGAAAGGTAACTTCAGAATACCTTCGCATAACCAATTGCGACGTTTTGGTAAATTTACAGGGAATAACAATCATGATTTCAGTTTTTTTAAAAATGCATGGAATGATTACCTTGACATAAACTGAGACACTTTTCAGCTATGTCAAAAGGTGCACAAATCGAAAATAAAGGAGATACAGGATGAGATAGAGCACGTAAAAATTTCGATATATAAAAACTGATATCCGTTTCATTGTAAACAAGCAGTGGGTACAACCCCCTGTGTTACTGTATCTGTTTATATTATTGAGGTTTTACCCCACAGTTTCCCTGGTACTTTTCATCTCATCCCCCGCTAAAGGGGATAAGATTATCGTTAATGGGGGGTTTCCGTGGCGTAATTTTAATATTTTTGGATATGAGAAAGTGAAAGGAATAAATTGATACCTAAATAGTCGCAATTGGTTGTGCAAAGATATTCTGAAAAATCCCAAAAGCATTTTTTTCAACAATTATATTGAATTATATGTTAATGTATCAAATAAACTCCAGGAAGAATATGGTGATAGTTGTCATAAGCTTGGAACTAGGTTTAACTCAGTTGTCTTGATTGAAATACAAAATATTCTTTTATTTCATTTCCAGCAATAGATAGGAATAACTAATTTTTACACAGATTTAGAAAGAATCTAGAATTAGTGCTTTTTGCTAAATATAACTTTTATTAGTATTTAATGAAATTTTTATATTTAATATCACTATGATTTCCAGGTTGACATTCGTGAAGATGAAGAACAAGGACTGAAGCTTTCAGAAATTGTTGAGCTTTTAGTTGCCGCTGGTTACTTTAGGGCTCGAATTAAGGGTCTATCTCCCTTTGATAAAGTATGTATTTCTCTTGTATTATGAAGCATATTATCATGCATTGAATTATGAATATATGTATATAAATTATGTATATCTATAAAAGGTATATATCATTCATATACCATTTTTATAAGATAAAATAGATGTAATGATATGTTCTTTTTACATTTCTTTCCTAACCAATCTCCCCTCCCCCCTCAGCCCATGTAGAGTATTATTTTAAGGGGTCATAGGAGACGGGGACTGAGACCCAATATAGTGGATCACCCCTACCTTAAACGTCTGCCCACACCTTAACTAATTTTGAATGGTCTTTTCCTCTCCCCCTTTCCTTTTCCTTCTCGTCTTTAAACCCTTCTTCTGTCTACTTCCTTAGTTGTGAGATGTGTGCTGAAAGGATGAAAGACTGGTTTTGTGTTAGTCCTGAATGGCCTCCTGGAGCCATGGGGATAATATTCCCTTGCCTAGCCCTTACCCCTTATGTGGGTAAGGGCTCAGGGATCCTTATGGGGACCCTGAGAGGTAGACTGTTTCTCTTTCCCACACATTTCAGGTTTACCATGGCCAGTAATGAAGATTTTGTACTCTTTAAGGGCGTTAAGGCGCCTTCATCAACTAGCCTGTCTGAACTGGATTTCTCTAGTTTCCTGACCCCGCCTCTCTTTAGATCATGGCTCTGACCGCTGATACAAATGTTTACTGTCATCTCTATCCATGCCTAATCATTCACCCAGGTCATTACTCAACCTTCAGATTACAGCTTTTCCTCTCTCCATACTTCCTTTACTCCATCTCGTCTTTCTGCACAGTCTTCTTCATTGGCTTCCTCCCATCCTATCTTCTATCTACTGCTTTCACCTCTGCAAACCCTTGGAGTAATCTTTTTAACCCAGCCAAGTGAGATTGTTTCTTTGTGATTCCCCCTACATCCCCGTACTCTGACAATATCCTTCTCTTCCAACAATGACTCCAAGTACAAGTAGGCAAAGTTTCCTT
>NW_020868774.1:230415-235415 GCF_003789085.1 Penaeus vannamei
TATCACCTGTTCTCTTTTAAAAAGAGAATGGTATAGAAGTAGAATACAGAGTTAGAAATAGTATATGGAAAATGAGGAAATTTTTAAAAAATTAATAAAGAATTGAGTTATAATGCAAAACAATAAGATTGTGATAAACTTGTTGTTCTGTCATGTAAATATTATGAGCTCAACATCAAAATAAGAAGTTGTGAGTCATTTCTAGTTTAGAATTATTTTTTCTTTTCTTGAGTATTACAGGAGGAAATGTGTTAACTGCAAATACATTTTCAGGGTAAACTAAGTGCCCAGTATGTGGGAAGCATCGTCAGCACTCGTGTGAATGAGATTGCAGCCACCTCAAAGCACTACTCTGAACTCCAGCAACAGATTTCTGTAAGTTTTTTTTGTGTTTAATTGTCTGTGCATGTTTTGAATGAATTCCCTGCATTGAAGGGAAGATAGATCTTAATCTTGTTGATCAATTTTAGCTGTTGCAATATTGTTCAATTTGTGAAATAGATCCATTCTTCTATAGTAAAATAATCAGACATAGACAACATAGTCACTGAAAAGTTTATTTGAGAATAAGAAAATCAGACAAGAAATGGTCTATGAACTTTCGTAAAAACTAATATTGAGTGTGTTAAGACTTTCCAAGTGAATCACTCATATGCCACTCTACATTCATAAATTTTTACTTATCCAAATTGACTGACCTTGTTGTTTTTAACTGCATTGATCCTTTGGATTTTTCTTTTACACTGTTATACAAAGGTAAATGTAAGTATTTGGTTTTAAATTGGTAAAGCATTTTTCTTTTTTTTCTTTCTTTTTTTGTTTTTTGTTTTGTTTTGTTTTGTTTTTTTATAAAAAGATTGCTGAGAGAGGTTACTTGTGTCAATAGAATCTGAGTTTTTTTTTATTTCTCTTTTTTCTTCTTCTTTTTTCTTCTTCTTATACATTGTGGAATTTTGTTATTAGGAGGAGATCCTAGGGGACAGTGCCTCTTCCCATGCCCGCTTGGTTGCAACTTTAGAGAAACAGCGCACGGCTTTATCCAAACAACTAGCAGAACAACAAAAGAAGGAAAAGGCTGAACACCAGAAAGTAGAGGAATTGAAGGCCAAATTGCAGGATGTGAAACGGACTAGAACAGGATTAGAACAAGAAATACAAGAGCTAGGCATAGTTGACACCAGGGAAAACAATAAGTATGATTTTTATTATTCTGTGTACCCCTTATATATTTAAGAGTGAGATTCAGATATCATATTTAATATTGGAAAGTATCAGTAAAATTCTGATTAATAATAAATTGTGGTGGAATGAGAAGACATGTATCATTTGTGTGGCTTTAACATATCAGTTGATTTATATATATTCACCAAAATTATAATTTAGGATCTACTCTGGAAAAGCTCTATATTTAACATTTCTTCCCATTTACATTTCATGTAGTTCTGTTTGCTCTAGATGATTTATACCATTTTTCCAGGCTATTGGAACACCTCTCAAAACTAGTAGCAGAGAATGAGGCAGTAAGGAAGAAAGAGGCTGAGTATAAGGATGGATGTCGGAAAGAGTCAGAGAAGTTGAAGAAGGAAATCAGGTTGGTTTAAACAAAGTTATTTTTAAAATTCTACATAGAAAGCCAATATTATGGATAATCAGTATGAGCAGGCATTTAGTTGTTTAGTAAACTTTCAAAAAGCATATTTGCTTCTAGTTAGCAATGTCATTCATAGTGACAGAATGTATTGTGTAAGCTTAGTGAAAAAATTGTGCATTATAAGCTTTGGAATAAAAAGCCTATATGCTTATGACTGATTTCAAGAACTGGTATATTTTATTCAGGGAATAGTACTTTAAATAGAGAAAAAAATAGCCTTTAATATTTCATCTCCTAAATTATAGGAAAAATTTGTTCATGATTGAGTAAAGATTGTCTTCCATTGTATGTATGTATATATCTATTTGTATATATGCTGTGCATATGTACATGTTTGTATATTTTAAACAATGTAAGATTATAAAATTATTTTTCGCTTCTAAGCTTAATTGTAGGTACCTTTGCTCTAGTAAGCAAATAATTCATGAAGTAAAATACTCATATCTTGTTCAAGAAGCTCATATTGGGAATAGATAAAACACAATATTTGCTAGCAAGTGAATATAAAAGAGATGAAATACACAGTAGTGATGTAAGATAAGCTCGTAAGTGAAGTTATTCATCCCAAGATTCCAATTAAACTTTTCAGTGATTTACAAACAAGATTAAAGGAAATTGATGTTGGAGATGAAATTACTGAAAGATACACAGCAGAAAAGGAAAAGTATTCCAAGATGAGACGACAGCTGGCTAAAAAGACAAGGCAGGTGGAGGCAATGAAACGCGTTATAGATGATGTTCCTGGCCGGGCAGAGCTGTCACAGTATCAGAGGCGCTTTATTGAACTCTACAATCAGGGTAAACTTTTCAGTATTGTCACACTGGTACATCTCTTCATGAAATCTTTTGTATATATCAACATTTATAGAGTATTTGCACAAACTGTGAGAAATACTATTACATATATTTGGTACACCTTTCAGCTGCATAATAATTTATTTTTTCTTCTTCTTTCATTTACACTGAATGTGAAGAATGTTAAATATGACTAATTTCATATGGGTAAACCTTAAATTCAATGAGAAATTAAATTTTCATTTAATTGTGCTTTCCAGTTGCTGCCACACACAGAGAGACTCAACAGTTCTACAATATGTACAACACCCTGGCAGACACAAAAACTTACATGGACAAGGAGCTCTCTCTTCTCAACTCAATATTAGATAACATGGCAATGTAAGTACTTTATGTTCCGTATTGCTGTAATTCCTGATTTTCTGGATTATGTAAGTGATATAGTTTTCATGAATCACCTTGCTAGGAATGATTTACAAAATCTTTGACCTGAGTATATATTATATAATGTTCAGCATTCTCCAGAATGGTTTTATGGAATTAACTAATTGTTATTTCTTCAATGCCAGTGCACTCAGTAATTCAGCCAATATGGATGAGTACCTTCAGCAACTAGATACAATAGTGGAGGGTATACATCAGAACAGATTAAAGGTGAGTACACTTTTTATGGCTTTGTATATATGCTTCTTTACTTCTTTTTTTTTAATCTGTTTTGTCCATGATACAAATTACTATTACCATATTACCATATATATTTTTGATTACTTGCCATTACTCTTATATGTATCAGAACTACTATTATTGATTCATAAAGGTTTTATGTACAAAATATAAATAAAATGTATTACATCCCAGCTCCAGAAAAGGCAAGCAGAGGAAAGGTCACATCGCAACACGCTGAGCGATGAATTAGCACGTCTCCAGGAGCTCAACCGTCATTATGCAAAAACAGTACATCAGCTTGGACAAGAAATAAAGAAAAATGAAATTCTACATCAAAAAGTTACCCAAAAGAAAGAGTAGAGGACATGTAGATCATTCTGTCCCCATTCCATCTTATTGAAAATATATAACCATGTTTGCAGTGCTCTACATGCACAAGATTTTCACTATGAAGAAATTTATTTGACTCATTAATATATTCTATACTGGATATGGGACAATGTTTTGGACTAAGCATACGTAGTTTGTATGCTTAGTGTATTTTCATATGTAATATCATGACATGATTTATTTGAAACAAAGCATATTTTGAGAGTGATATATCATTAAGGAGTTGAATTTTTATATTATTTTAAAATTTTGTGATTTTGCATTCCACAAATGTATATGGTGCCTTTGGTTTTGTGTCTGTTATAGGGTTTTAGAATGAACATTTTAATTTTTACTGTAATAAATAAAAATTAAAAAATCTCTTTATCATAGACCTGCAAGACAAAAATTAAGTGATGTTAGAAAATATGCATAGTAATTTCACAGAAGAATCTCTAAAACCCAAGACTTATGTATATATGTTTGTTGTGATTGTGATCTTATATAGTAATTTCATAGCTGTTTTTACAACAGCTCTATAGACACTCTTCAGATGCATATGACTGTATATGAAAACAACAATAATTTGTTACAGATACATATTTAAGCTTATGAGTGTGTATGTATATCTTGTATTATATGAAAGAGTATTTATGTATAAAATGCTAGAATATCTCTGAAAGAAAATATTTTTCAAAATGATATAGTATGTTTTACTTCTTGCGTAAACAGGTACTTTTAGAAGGCCCATTCTGTTTTGGATTGTAATTCTGTGAGTATTATCTAAACATGAGTAGTCATGCTAGTATAATTCACATACACTATAGTTCTTCTCAATTTCCAATAAATATGAGGTATTGTAAGCATACAATAGCACTATTCTAATCCTGATGACCTTAGTATGTGCAGCTCTTACAGAATTCTTTAGAAAACATAAAGAATTTTAATCCTTCATTTTAGTTCAGTTCTCATTCTACCAACAAACATTCATGACTGCATATTTGAAAGGAAATTGTTCAAAGTCCTTGATTTTTTATATTGTTCATAGCAAGTAGTAATATCAGATAAACATGATAATCATAACTATTACAAACCTAACTGAACCTTAAAATATAGTGACTGCAGTTTGTGGGGACAGCAGACACAAGTAGATTATCACAATTTAGCCCAAAATGATACTTCTATGATTGAACTTGTGAATTATTTATGTACAATTGTATTAGGGGCATCAGTATCTGTGAACACCCCAATCCCTTACTTATTGTTGTGAGGGGGATTTGGAGACAAAGACTGAGGCCCACTGTAAGGGATCAGCCCTACCTTGAACCTCAACCCTCTCCTCAAGTAATTTTGCATGGTCTTTTCTCCTCCCCCTTTCCTTATCCTTCTCTTCTTCCTTATCCTTCATGAGAGGAAGAAAGGCTTGCTTTGTGTCAGCCCTTAATGGCCTTCATACTTCATATGCTATTTCGTCTTTACCTTCTTCACTACCATGCTAACCTATAACACTCAACCTTTG
>NW_020868774.1:240415-245415 GCF_003789085.1 Penaeus vannamei
CACACAGGGGAAGATTTGGGCAAAATAAAACAGACAGCATGTCACAGCAAAGAATATCCATTGTAACAAATGGAATTAAAACTAAATTTCAAAACTTAAAATTCTTTCTCTCTCTCTCTCTCTCTCTCTCTCTCTCTCTCTCTCTCTCTCTCTCTCTCTCTCTCTCTCTCTCTCTCTCTCTCTCTCTCTCTCTCTTCTCTCTCTCTCTCTCTCTCTTCTCTCTCTCTCCCTCTCTCTCTCTCTCTCCCTCTCTCTCTCCCTCGCTCTTTCTCTCTCCCTCGCTCTTTCTCTTTCTTTCTCCCTCCCTCTTTCTCTTTCTTTCTCCCTCTCTCTTTCTCTTTCTTTCTCCCTCTCTCTTTCTCTCTTTCTCTCTCTTTCTCTTTCTTTCTCCCTCTCTCTCTTTCTTTCCTCTCTCTTTCTCTTTCTTTTCTCTCTCTTTCTCTTTCTCTCTCTCTTTCTCTTTCTTTCTCCCTCTCTTCTTTCTCTTTCTTTCTCCTCTCTCTCTTTCTCTTTCTTTCTCCCTCTCTCTCTCTTTCTCTTTCTTTCTCCCTCTCTCTTTCTCTTTCTTTCTCCCTCCTTCTTTCTCTTTCTTTCTCCCTCTCTCTTCTCTTTCTTCTCCCTCTTCTCTTTCTCTTTCTTTCTCCCTCTCTCTTTCTTTCTCCCTCTCTCTTTCTTTCTTTCCTCCTCTCTCTTTTTCTCTTTCTTCTCCCTCTCTCTTTCTCTTTCTTTCTCCCTCTCTCTTTCTCTTCTTTCTCCCTCTCTCTTTCTCTTTCTTTCTCCTTCTCTCTTTCTCTTTCTTTCTCCCTCTCTCTTTCTCTTTCTATTCTCCCCCTCTTTCTCTTCTTTCTCCCTCTCTCTTCTCTTTCTCGCTTTTCTCCCTCTCTCTTTCCTTCTCTCTCTCTCTCTCTCTCTCTCTCTCTCTCTCTCTCTCTCTCTCTCTCTCTCTCTCTCTCTCTCTCTCTCTCTCTCTCTCTCTCTCTCTCAAGCTACTTTCAATTCTGTCTTAAGAAATCAAAGCTCAGTATATTATGGAGTCACATCAATCGATCGATATCCCAAAGAATTTGTTCTTTCAGTGAATTGTGCAACCGAATTGTTTGATGAGATTTATTCACTCGGTGATTTCATCTCCCCCAGAGAATTTTAAAAATACATATTTGTTTGCTTCCATGATTCACATACAAATGAATAGAATTAGATGGTAGGTTAATGCTTTAAACATATAAATATGCAAGACATCGCAAGTCATAGAGCATTATGGTAAAGTATTGTGGTGAAAGGGCTTGAAAGTTTGAACAAAATGTTTTGAAAATAGAATAGAAAATTCAGTTGTGGGTGTGGATGTGGTAGGTGAAGAAGTGGTGAAATATTTAGCTTGTCTGATGCGACAGGTAAGGCGAGGAGGAGCAGAGATAGGGAAAGTTGTGGATATTGGAGTATCTGGATTTAAATTGGAATATAGGATTTGACTGGGAGATTGGGGAATGTGAGAAGTAGGGGGAAGAGGTACTGTGGAAGATGTAGAGATAGTTTGGGTAGAGGGAGAGGAGTGGGGTGATAGATAGTATTGGAGTAGGCTAGGGAGTGATAGAAAAACCTCGTCGACGTGCTTCCTGTCAGGCCTCTCGTAGAGTAAGGCCAAGTTTGTATCTGATCACAGTTACCTTAAACTCAAACATGTAGGCAGGGCAATTTCAATAAAATAGATTATGAGAGCCAACGTGATTGGTACATGCACGTGATTTTGTAGGGCAATCTGAATAGTGGAGCGACATTGTTTTGCATGGTGGCCAGAACGAAAACATTTTTCTCATTGACGACGGGGGGGGGGGTTCAATATAATCTGGCAGGCTAGTCTCCGCTGATATAGACCGTATAGGGAAGGTCATGTCTACGGAAGGTAATCTTGGCAATATTGACGTAACTAGGACAAAAAGAGTACTGAAAATGTTGGCAGAGGTGGAAGCAGTAGGACGAGGGTGGGGGAAGTTAGAGTGGTGTGGAGTAGGGGGGGGGGGCAAGAAGGTTGAAGAGTTGTAATATGGGAGGATGTACGAAATGGAGACGATTGTACATTAAATAGGGTGGAGGATATTGGGAATGATGAAGGAGTGTCCTTTGAATGTTATAATCAGAGTAGATGATTTAGGATTGGTCAGATTAAAATCGCATCGCTATGGTGATCAAAGGAGAGTCAAGGGTCGGTAAACCACGAGTTCGATTCAAAGAGGTTAGTTGATAAGGGCAAAGATCAAGCCTCCGTGACCCTAATGAGGGTACACGATCATCACTGGCCATAGTAAGCCTGAAATACGTGGGGAAGATAAAAGGTCCACCCCTTAGAGTCCTTACGAGGGGTAAAGGCTAATCCGTTGACTAAGTGAATGCTGTGCTCATGGCTCCCTTTGGCTGCTCATGACTGGCACCAAGTCAGCCTTTCGCCCTTTCAACACGCCTCTCATTCCTAAGAAATTGAACGAGAGAAGGGAAAAAAAGACCGTCTAACTTCGCGTTTCCTAATTATACATCCCACCAAGGAATTGGGAGAGAATATGATTAGATGTAAATGAAACAAACGAGCACAATAGTTTTCTTCGCTCGGGGTTTCAACAAGTACGGCTTGTATTGTTGAACTGGTATATTAAACCATACATACCATTAAAGGTACCTTAGCTATAGATCAATATGAATTACATATTTTAGATTCGTTTAAGCATCACTAAGAATATTTACAAGATGTGTAAAGACTGGAATGTTTTTATACACCTTTACATAAGCCTTACTTAAAGTGACCGTGTTTACATTGGGGGCAGTAGTCGGCGAGTGTTATAAACCAAGTTATATGTAACAACCTATTCAGCTTCATACACCGTGGCAATAAATCAAGAAAGAATATATGTTATTGTTCCAGTGCTAAATGTAAGATTGAATACTTTGATGATGAAGTTGAATGTTTGCAAGGCACCTACAATGGCTTTTGAAATGGGACAAGACATTCATATAATACAGGATAGGCAGCAATTGGAATCGCACGATCATGGTAATTTTCTATATTATAATCGCCAAGCGGACATCGATGATTTTGGTATCGTTGGATTCCTCTCACTCTCTACAATGCCAGTATGTGGGTTTTATTGGGTGGAAACAGCCCCTAAGCAACAAACTTGGACCCGATAGCAGGGGAGGGCATGTAGGGTTCCAGCGAAATTGCAGGTTAATTAACACTAATAATACACAAAATCGACAGTATACAATTACTAATCAATGAATAAGTCCCTGCAGTGTAAAATGCAAGGGAGGCTGATATCCCCCAACCCCCGCCCTGGAAGACAAAGAATCCACCACATATGTACAGCTGGATAGAGCATTACACAATTATAGAGGTATTGGAACATTCCCATAGAAGCAGCATACTAACCCATGCCATAGTCAGTATTGTATACTGAGAAGATTGTAGTATAATCCAGATGAAGACAGGTGGTGGTGGCCTGCTTTCCTCAGTGGGTAGTGCGTAGCTCTTAAGGGGACGCCGCAACCCTCGGGATTGGCAGTTATGTAAGATGATGGGATGGAATGATATACACTAGTAAGTTGTATATCTACATAATTACTGTCACTAGATGGCAGTAATTATCTCATTTAGTTACTGAACTGATTATGTCGTCCTCTAAAAATATAGTCTCTCAGTCAAGTTTCCTGTCTTCTGGAAACCATGAGATATGTATTCACAACAGGAAAAATACGGTAGAATTTCCCTTCTGAAAACTATGAGGTACAGGTTCATAACAGGTATGGTACAGACCTACCATCATGACGGTACTGACCTGCCGCCATAGACTCCGTGATGGCCAAATGTTGAGGGTGTTTATTCTATGAGATGAACTTTGTGCTCGAGGTTGCCACCAGCTGCCTCCATCACCTCCAGCAATAGCTGAGAACCCTCCCAGCCCCTAGCAGCATTAATCAATCTGGTTAGTACCTTACAAATCCTAGGTTATATAGTACAGTGTCTGCTCCGCATCTAGTTTGTGTGCGCTCCCTGGAACCTTTCATGTCCTCCCCTGCTATCGGGTCCAAGTTTGTCACTAACGGGGTGGAGGGGGGGGTGTTTCTGTGCAATAACACCTACATATTTGCATTGTAGACAGTGAGTACAATCCAACAATACCAAAATTGTCAATGTTCGCTTGGCAGATGTAATATAGAAAATTACCCTCAACTCTTCACCCTCTGTCAAAAGCCATTAAACCTCAATGAAACACATTCTGTGAAGATATGTTCCATTTCCATACGTGTTTGAATGCACACTTGTTAAAGGCAGAGTAGGGCTGGTATTCTACAGAAATTTGTCTGCTAAACAGAAACAAAAGACAACTAACGGATGGTGACATCACTACGGAAATTTTTCTTTAGTCTGTATTTTAGTTATTTTTTATGACTGCAGATGGTTTGATGCAAATGAAAAGTATTTAAACCAGTATAGAAATATTTTCCCCATGTTCAAATAAATTAAACTTAAAATTGCTAAAACCATAATTGTAAGAGTAGATATGGTGTGGCAGACCAAACATCAAAACAGTGGAAATTTCATGTGATGTCACGTCAGCTAGATCTTTCAGCAAGGCATCACCAAAGGCAAAGCCACAGTCTCATAGAGTGATCTTACACCTTTAGCCATGCAATAAAGTGACTAAGAATAATCATATACTTTTTAGATAAATCAACTTTACAGGCTGAATGTCACATTTTCTTAAGTTATACATCTAATGCATTTTCTATAAAGAGATGCAGATGCATTTTGTGTTGTTGAATGTTGTTACATTATTGGTTTGATAATATATATATTTTTGGTAAATTTACAGCGGATAACAATCAGGGTTATATTAGAAAAGAAAAAGAAAGTGCATATGATGCACAAACTGAAAATAAAGGAAATATGTGACAGAAGAGAGAAGATTTGGACCCATCTTTTTCTAAGTTCTTCGCCTTGTTTTACATCA
>NW_020868774.1:265130-277630 GCF_003789085.1 Penaeus vannamei
CACACACACACACACACACACACCACACACACACACACACACACCACACACACACACACCACACCACACACACACACACAAAAAACCACACACACACACACACACACAGCACACACACAACACACATAACACAACATACAACACAAACACAAAACAAAAATAAACATAGCCATAAACACACACAAAACACAAACAAAAATAAACAAGTCAATCAAGGGACAAACAAAAATATCTAATGATTTACACAATTTTTTCACTGTCGAAAAATGTAATTCTTTAAAGGAAGTACAATACAACCTTTTTTTCTTTTCGTTTATTTATCTTTGTCCTTTTTTATTTTTGCATCTTTTATTATTATTATATTTCACTTTTTTGTGTTTTTCCTTTTTCTTCTTGTTATTATTATAACTATTTATTATTATTATTATTATTATTATTGTTATTGTTGTTATTATCATTATCTATCCTCCTCCTCCTCCTCTCCCTCCATCCCCTTGCCCCTCCTCCTCTTCCTCCTCCTGTCCTCCTCCTGTATCCTCCTCGCCTCCTCTTCTTCCCTCTTCCCCTCCCCCTCCCTTATACCTTCCTCCTCCTCCTCACCCTCCTCTCTCCCTCCTCTCTCTTTCTCTTCCCACTCTTCCACCAATCCTGCCCCCCCCCCCCCCCACACACTCATCTCCTCCCCTCTCTTCTCTCCTTCCTCCTTAACTCCCTTCCTCTTCCTCCAATTCTCATCGCCCTTCCTCCTCCACTCCCTTCCCCTTCCCCCCCCCCTCCTCATCGCCCTTTCTTCCTCTCCTTCCTCCTCCTCCTCTCCCCTCCTCCTCCCCCTTCCTCCTCTCCTTCCTCCCTCCCCCTCCTCATCGCCCTTCCTCTTCCCCCAATCCTCTCCACCACCTCCACTCATCTTCCCCCTCCTCCTCTCCTTCCTCTTCCTCCTCCCACTCTTCCCCCAATCCCCTCCACCACCCCCACTCATCTTCCCCTCCACCACCACCCACTCATCTTCCCCCTCCTCCTCCCCCCTCCCGCCCCCACCACCCCCACTCATCTTCCCCCCTCCTCCTCCACCTCTCCCCCCCCGCCCCCCCCCACTCCCCAATGTCACCTCTTCGTCTCTCTCTTCCCCCCTCGACCTTGACCTTGACCCACCTCGTGTCAGGAAACAGAAGACAATCGTCTCGGAGACTCGGATGATCTTCTTGGCTGTCTTGTCGGTCTGAATCTTCGCGCCGAGAGGGAGAGGGAGAGGGAGAGGGGGGGGGAGGGGAGAGGGAGGGAGAGGGAGGGGAGAGGGGGAGGGAGAGAGGGAGAGGGAGAGGGAAGGGGAGGGGAGAGAGAGAGGGAGAGGAGAGAGGGAAGGGGTAGAGGGGGAGGGGAGAGTGGGAGGGGGAGAGAGGGGGAGAGAGAGGGAGAGGGAGAGGGAGAGAGAGGGAAGGAGAGGGAGAGGAGAGGAGAGAGACAGACAGACAGACAGACAGAAAGGAATAATAAAAACATGTAGATGGATTTAGGATAAAGAAAAAACTGAATAAGTAAAGAAAAGGTGATGCAGTAGGATAAAGTGATGAATATGTTCAAAAGGAACGTGTATATACACTCTATCTCGTGTGTTATTCCAAGGTATGCAAACACGTGTATGTACATCAGGAAATACACTGACAAAAACGAATCATGGACATACAAAGAACGCAAAAAAGCACACACCTAGATACAGCTATGAATATACATAAGTACACGCACACGCGTTAAAACACCCACACGTGCTAACACACGTTTACACACACACACAGACACACATGCCCACACACACACGTCACACACACACGCACACACACACACACACACACACACACACACACACACACACACACACACACACACACACACACACACACACACACACACACACACACACACACACACACCACACACACACACACACACACACACACACACACACACACACACACACACACACACACACACACACACACACACACACACACACACACACACACACACACACACACACACACACACGCACGCACACCGCGAGAAAGTGAGCGGGGTTACAATTTTACTATGTGCTGTTGCGGTAACCTTTGTTTGCTCACCAAGGACCCCCTCCCCCCTCCCCCGTGCTCTTCTCCCCCCCCCCCATCCCCCAATCTACTCCTACCTCCTACTCCCTCTTTTCTACCCTCGTGTCTCCTGTCTTCCTCTTCCTCCTCTTCTTCCTCTTCTCCCTTGTCACACTTTCTTTTCTGTCCTTGTGTCTCCTGTCTTCTTCTTCTCCTTCCTCTTCCCTGTTACACTTTCTCCTCTTCTTCCTCGTTTTATCTGTTCTCCCTCTACCTCGTTTTCCTTCCTGCTCTTCCTCTCCATCCTCCTTCTATCCCTACTGTCTTCTCATCCTTCTCCTCTCTCCTGTCTTCTCTTCCTCCTTCTCCTCCTCACTTCGTTATTCCTCCCTCTTCGTTCCCGTCCCTTTACCCCTACCCCCTTTCCCTCAACCCCTTCTCTCTCTTCTTCTATCCTCCCTCCCCACCTCCCCCTTCCTCCCCACCTCCCCCTCCTCCCCACTCCCCCCTTCCTCCCACCTCCCCCTTCCCTCCTCCTCCTTCTCTCTCTCCTCTTTCCTCACACTCCCTCCTCCGTCCCTTC
The DNA here is from genome assembly GCF_003789085.1 of Penaeus vannamei. Lineage (NCBI taxonomy): Eukaryota > Metazoa > Arthropoda > Malacostraca > Decapoda > Penaeidae > Penaeus > Penaeus vannamei. The sequence goes on from NW_020868774.1 coordinate 267,798, forward strand.
ATCACCCCCCTCCTTCCTTCCCCTTTCCCCTCCTCCTCCTTCCCCCTTCCCTCTACTCCCTCCCTCCCCCCCCACCTCACCCCTTCCTTCCTCCCACGCTCTCCACCTCCCCCCTTCCTTCCTCACCTCCCCACCCCCCACCCTCTCCAGCTCCCCCCTTCCTTCCTCTCCCCCTCCTCCTCCTCCTCTTCCCCCTCCCTCCTCACCCACCCCACCCCCCCACCTCCCCCCTTCCTTCCTCCTCCTCCTCCTCCTTCCCGCTCACACCTCGGCCACGTAGCGAGGTGGTCTTGCATTGCCAAGCAACGGCGTAATACTGATTTACTTTCGCTGTGGCTTTCCGTTTTAAGGTCTCGGTTCGTGGTCGGTTTATCTCCTGTGGGTTTCTCTTGTTTTGTGTAAGCGCCCGTATGGATGTTTGTTTGGTGTGTGTGTGTGTGTGTGTGTGTGTGTGTGTGTGTGTGTGTGTGTGTGTGTGTGTGTGTGTGTGTCTGTCTGTGTGTGTTAACCGTTTGTCTTTTTTTCTGCTTCTGTCTCTATATGTGCGAATTTAGTGTTTGTTTGTTTTTAACTGTGTTTATTTATTGTTTTTTAATGCCTTAAAGTTCCATAATATTGTCCTGTTCCTATTCAATCTGCATTTACTCACCTTTTGCCACTGATAAAGAAGATCAAACCGACAACAAATGGTAACTGCCGAACTTGCTCATTCATATACATAATGGTCTTTTAACCCGCACGCCCAAAGAATCAGGTTTACTGTTAATTAATGTTAAAAGCCTTGTCGCCCACTCAGACGACCCAGGCTTAGGTGATTATCTCGACAGCATGATCCGACGTTCTATATTTGGTCCATTGATAATAAATGTTTAAGACTTGATTACAGATACGATGATGTCGTGTTTAAGATTCCACAGATCTCAATTCTGCCGTCGTGGAATTTCCCAACGATTTTCTTTTTTTAAATTCAGAGCTCTGTATCTTTGTTATCAGCTGAGGGGGGGGAGGGGGTGGGTGAAGGGAGAAGGGGGATGGGGGGTGGGTGAAGGGAGAAGGGGAGTGGGTGGTTGGAAGGAGGTGAGGGGGAGGTCGTGCATCTTCCTCCTCCACTTGCCTCCAGTTATCCCCAGTTGCTACTGTATTTTACAATGATTTTTTTCTCTTTTTCTTCCTCAGATGACGAGCAGATCTGACTGACGACGCAGAGGAATCCTCGGAGAAGACGGCCTCTCCAGATACAGTCGATTGGCCCATAGAACCCCAGGAAACACCTGCGCCTTCCTTATCTTTGTTGTTGTTGTTATTTACCCCCTTTTTGCCGCGTGACATGCAAAGAGGACACCGAGCGAACCGCCCCAGTTTGTGATATCTCGAGTGCCTTTTAGATAATAAGGATTCTCTAAATCTCTATCTGGCTCGCCCTCTCGTCGCTCCTCTCGCTTCCTCCCCCACCCCCTTGCCCCCCAGGTTGTAGTATCTCGCATGCCTGTCTTTGAAGATAAAAGGCGATAACGCTTTCAGATAAGTGACCCCCCGATCTCGAGGCGGCGTTCAGTTTACGTAAGTGTTTAATGGACTTTTAAGGAGTGGGGAGCGATAGTCTTCTCGACGCGGTCTGTCCCGGCCGAGGAACGTCTTCTGAGACCCTCTTGCGCGTGACTGCCTGCGTGTCACCGAGTCCGACCTGAAGGACACCATTTTCGCGGCCTCACCACAACAAGCGAGTGACCTTTCGCGGCGGCCAGGGTCCAGTCCAGGGCAGGCGTAGGTCACGACGACGGACGGCCAACACCTGCTGACCCGGTCTGGCCAGTGACCAGCTGGTGCTTGCTGCTGTTCCCGCGGGCTCTGAAAGCGAAGCGGGGCGAGCGGACGGCGCTGACCTTGGCAGAGGAAGGCAGGCGGCCGAGTTTCACCAGCGAGACGCCCACGACGGTGCTTGCGAGCGTCTTGGCGTCCCGGCTGGGCGTGCCCGTCGAGAGAGGGAGAGGAGCGGGGTTGTCTGGGCGCTCGGGCGATCCTCCCGCGGTCCTTCCACGGTCCCTCTTGCCGATTTGCGGATTTTAAGGACCGATTTTATCCCCGAGTTAAGCCAGGCGAGCGTGGCGACCGGGAGACCTGGTTATCCAACCCTGAAATAACAGAAGAAAAGCGAACGCGACTCTTGTCTACCTCCTGCCTCCGTCACACCGTCCGGAGACTGTGACACGCCGGCCTGACACCGACTTGACGTCTTCCTGACACCGGTCTGACATCTTCCTGACACCAAGATGTCCGTCAGCTGGAAGATCCCCCCCGGTGAGTCCGAGGAGGAGGAGGATGACGACGACACCGACGAAGGGTTCCGCCAGTACGAGCAAACTCTGGTGAGTACCCCGATCTTTAAGACCTTTTAATCTATTTATCTGTTATCATTGTCTTTTGGTTTCTCTTCTCTATCCGTTCTTGGTATTCATTGATTTTTTTTCCTATTTGTTCTGCTTTTTTTTTAATGTGGTTGATAATTTTTTTTTTCTTTTTTCTTTTTATTCTTCTTTTTCTGTGTTCGGATGCTGCTGTTCTTGACTTGCCTCGCCCAGAACGTCGAATCTCGTGGGTCGTTTTTGCGTATCATCTCATAGTGACTTGTGCTTATTATTGGTCCGTATCAGACACCAGTATTATTTTTGTTTTTTTTTATTTCTTTTTAATCCCTTATCTTGGGGGCATCCTCCTGCAGTAATGGAGTATTGTCTGTGAGGAGTAAAGGGTTCTCGAAGGCATTTTGAGCAATATGGATAAAGGCGGTTTTCAAAGGTTACTTTTGCTATAGAAAAGAGAAAGAAAAAATAAGTGACATGGGAGATGTATGAAGCAAAACTTGCAAGTCAAAAATGGAAGTCATTGTAGTCTTTTCTTATTCTTTTTTTTTTTTTTTACTTCTCTCGTTCCTTCAGATTCTCTTAACCTGCTCTTCTCTTCTCGTCCATTCTTTCGCTCTGAACAAGGAACAGGAATCAGGAATTAATACGAATCTTGTATTATCCAAGAACCAGTTTCGATCATACTGTCTTCATTCACTATTTTAAGCCCTAGGAAAACGCAGGCAGTAATCCATGCAAGGTGTTACGCGAACGAGACCAGACCTGGGAGCGTCACAATCATGAATAGTAATCAGGCGTTCTTATAACAAAAGCCTGTCGACAAAGGCATATTCCCGTGGCGTTTTTGTTTTCTAGTGATTTTTTTTTCTGCGATTTTTTCTTTCATTGATTAAATTTGTGAATGGGAGTGTGTTTATAAAGTTTAGGAAAGTATTGTATGTACTGATACACACACACACTAGTGCAGTACCGACTTTGCAACCCGTTCTTTACGTCATTGCATTTTTGTGACGTCATAGAGAGGTCCGACGGTGGGGATATCCTGAGCGCGAAGCACTTCCAGCCGCGCTTTTAGCCTCTCTCTTTTTTTCTTCTTCTTCTCCTTCCATTCCACACTTACTTATCCGTTTATACCATCAAACGTTTCGCGCCATTCTGCCCTTTCTCAGAATCGACAAAAATCCCCCGAAGAATAAAGAGAGGACAGAAAAATAGACGAAAGAAAATAGATAAAGAAGCGGCGCGCGGCAGAGGACGCTGGGCCAAAACTGGTTCCGAGGATAGCCTGCAAAGCGCGCGCGGACCCAAAAGTTCTTTTATTGTTACAACTTGACCTCCAACTTACCCTAAGCAATGGCCGGGGGATCACGTGACTTGTTCGTGGAAAACGTTTTTTTTTACGATTCTCCTGACTTAGCGTAATATTTTTTCTTTAATGTGAGCATGTAGGTGAGTGAGGTTAGGTGAGATTTTAGAGGGGGTTGGGAGGGGGGGTTGGTAGGGGGGCAGAAAGGGAGGGAGGGAGGTAGGTAGAAAAAGGAAGAAGAAATAGAGAAGGATATATGGAAGAAAAATTGCGAAGAAGAGGAAGATGAGAGTGAGAGAGAGGGGAGAGAGAGAGAGAGAGAGAGAGAGAGAGAGAGAGAGAGAGAGAGAGAAGAGAGAGGAGAGAGAAGATAGATAGAAGGAGAGAGAGGGTGAAGGAATAGAGAGGGATAGAAAGCCAAGGAAAAAGAAGAGGTGAAGACAGAAATGCGAAAGACGGACGAAAAAAAGAGGAAGATGAGGGTAAAGAGAGGAGGTGAGAAAGGAAATTGAAAGGTATTGAGGAATAGAATGCAGGAGGAAGAAAGAGATAAAGACATGGGAGAGACAGAGGGATAAGGGGAGAGAGAAAGGAGAGAGAGAGAGAGAGAGAGAGAGAGAGAGAGAGAGAGAGAGAAGAGAGAGAGAGAGAGAGAGAGAGAGAGAGAGAGAGAGAGAGAGAGAGAGAGTGAGTGAGGAAGAGGAAAAGAGAGGAGGGAGGGAGGAGAAGAAAGAGACAGACACAGACAGACAGACAAAAAAAAAAAAAAACATACCGGAGAGCCAAGGTAAGAAAGTTAAATATCATAAAAAAAAAAAATCGACGGAGCATCAACCCCTTTCCCCCCCCTCCTCCCCCCCCCCCCTCCCTCCCCTCCCAGCATCCGGGACGTGACAACATCAGATTCTCCCTCAACGAGACGAGAGTCCAAGAATCCGCGATGCATAAGATTTACCTCCTGGCGACATCCCCCCCCCCCCCGATTCCCCAAGGTCAGGTCGTCCCAGGTCATGAGATCTGCATGATTTTGGATCCGTAGGTAGGTCATGCAGAGGAAGGTCATGTCGATTTTGGATCCTTAGGTCATGCAGAGGAAGGTTCATGTCGATTTTTGGATCCGTAGGTCATGTCGATTTTGGATCCATAGGTCATGCAGAGGAAGGTCATGTCGATTTTGGATCATGCATTGTCGATTTTTGGATCCGTTGGTCATGCAGAGGAAGGTCATGTCGATTTTGGATCCATCCGTTGGTCATGCAGAGGAAGGTCATGTCGATTTTGGATCCATGAGGTCATGTCGTATCCGTTGGTCATGCAGAGGAAGGTCATGTCGATTTTGGATCCATAGGTCATGTCGATTTTGGATCCATAGGTCATGCAGAGGAAGGTCATGTCGATTTTGGATCCATAGGTCGTCGAGGATCCGTTGGTCATGCAGAGGAAGGTCATGTCGATTTGGATCCATAGTCATGCGATTTTGGATCCTTAGGTTCATGCAGAGGAAGGTCATGTCGATTTTGGGATCCATAGGTATGTCGATTTTGGATCCGTTGGTCATGGCAGAGGAAGGTCATGTCGATTTGGATCCGTTGGTCATGCAGAGGAAGGTCATGTGATTTGGATCCGATTGGGGATCCGTTTTGGTCATGCAGAGGAAGGTCATGTCGATTTTGGATCCTTAGGTCATGCAGAGGAAGGTCATGTCGATTTTGGATCCGTAGGTCATGCAGAGGAAGGTCATGTCCGATTTTGGATCCTTAGGCATGCAGAGGAAAGGTCATGTCGATTTTGGACAGTCATGTCGATTTTGGAGTTGGTCATGGCAGAGGAAGGTCATGTCGATTTTGGATCCTTAGGTCATGCAGAAGGAAGGTCATGTCGATTTGGTTGATCCGTCATGCAGTCATGTCGATTTTTGGATCCCAGGAGGAAGGTCATGTCGATTTTTGGATCCTTAGGTCATGAGAGGAAGGTCATGTCGATTTTGGATCCTTAGGTCATGCAGAGGAAGGTCATGTCGATTTTGGATCCTTAGGTCATGCAGAGGAAGGTCATGTCGATTTTGGATCCGTAGGTCATGCAGAGGAAGGTCATGTCGATTTTGGATACCGTTTTGGATCCTTAGCATGCAGAGGAAAGGTCATGTCGATCTTTCATCAGAGGAGGTCGTCGATTTTGGATCCGGTGGTCATGCAGAGGAAGGTCATGTCGATTTGGGATCCTAGGTCATGCCAGAGGAAGGTCAATGTCGATTTTGGATCCTTAGGTCATGCAGAGGAAGGTCATGTCCGATTTGGATCCTTGGTCATGCAGAGGAAGGTCATTCGATTTTGGGATCTTAGGTCATGCAGAGGAAGGTCATGTCGATTTGGATGCCGTTGGTTCATGCAGAGGAAGGTATGTCGATTTTGGATCCGTTGGTCATGCAGAGGAAGGGTCGATGTGATTTTGGATCCCGTTGGTCATGCAGAGGAAGGTCATGTCGATTTTGATCCTTAGGTCATGCAGAGGAAGGGTCATGTCGGATTTTGGATCCGTGGTCATGCAGAGGAAGGTCATGTCGATTTTGGATCCTTAAGGTCATGCAGAGGAAGGTCATGTCGATTGTCCATAGGTCATGTTTTTGGATCCGTTGGTCATGAGAGGGAAGGTCATGTCGATTTTGGGATCCTGGATCCAATAAGGTTGCCAGAGGAAGGTCATGTCGATTTTGGATCCGGTCATGCGTCCGATGCAGAAGGAAGGTCATGGTCGGATTTTGTGCAGTCCTTGGATCATTGCAGAAGGAAGGTCATGTCGATTTTGGATCGTAGGTCTAGCAGAGGAAGGTCAATTGTGATTTTGGATCCTTGGTCATGCAGAGGAAGGTCATGTTCGATTTTGGATCCTTAGGTCAATGGTCAGAGGCAAGGTCATGTCGATTTTGGATCCGTTGCGTCATGCAGAGGAAGGTCATGGTGATTTTTGGTCATGCACGTCATGGATCGATCATGCAAGAGAAGGTCATGTCGATTTTGGATCCTTGAGGTCATTGCAGAGGAAGGTCATGTCCGATTTTGGATCCTTAGGTCATGCAGAGGAAGGTCATGTCGATTGGATCTTTCGAGATCCTTAGGGTCATGCAGAGGGAAGGTCATGTCGATTTTGGATCCGGATGGTCATGATTTGGATCTTAGGTCATGCAGAGGAAAGGTTCATGTCGATTTTGGGTCCTTTAGGTCATGCCAGAGGAAGGGTCATGTCGATTTTTGATCCTTAGGTCATGCAGAGGAAGGTCATGTCGATTTTTGGATCACTTGGTCATGCAGAGAAGGTCATTGTCGATTTTTGGATCCATTGGTCATGCAGGAGGAAGGTCATGTCGATTTTTGATCCTAGGTCATGCAGAGGAAGTCATGTCGATTTTGGATCCTTAGTCATGCAGAGGAGGGTCATGTCGATTTTGGATCCGTTGGTCATGCAGAGGAAGGTCATGTCGATTTTGGATCCTTAGGTCATGCATGGAAGGTCATGTCGATTTTGATCCTAGGTAGGTCAGCCGAGGAAGGTCATGTCGATTTTGGATCATAGGTCATGCAGAGGAAAGGTCATGGATTTTGGATACCTGGTAGGTCATGCAGAGGAAGGTCATGTCGATTTTGGATCCATAGGTCATGCAGAGAAGGTCATTGTCGATTTTGGAATCCTTAGGTCATGCACAGGAAGGTCATGTCGTTTTCGGGAAAATATCCGGTTGATTAGAGTTGTGGGAAGGTCGATGTCATGTGGATTCGTATATGTGGATGTGTATGTGCGTAAAAATTATTGCATGTCTGTCTGTTTGATAGATATACGTATATCTATCTGTCCGGTAGATAGGCGTGTCTCGACTGGTAGATATGTATTTATTTCTGTGAATATACATGTCCGTATAACGAATATTCGCTGGGTCGGGCGTTCGCATATTTTAAACGAACCGGCCTTGTCATGAATGTATTTTTTGTTGTTGTTGTTGTTGTTTTTTGTTGTTGTTTGTTGTTTTGTAATTGTTGTTGTAAATTGTTTGTTGTATTTTTGTTGTTGTTGTTGTTGTTGTTGTTGTTTGTTGTTACTTGTTTATTAGTACGGTTGTCGTGTTGCTTATTTTTTTCCGGATTGAGAAACTTTATTTTTATTTTCTCATTTGTTCTATGAATTATTGAAGTAAACGATTTATTTTTATTGATTTGATTTTGTGTTTGGTTTAATTCAGTAAATTATTTACTTGCATTAACTATTGTTTTTCAAATCTGTATGACTTTATTCTTAGCAATGAAATGAAATATATAGTATGGGGATATACTCATAATTATTATTACTGTTGTTTTTAGATATCTATAAGTGAAAGAAACATTTTAATAAGGAAATGTTAGTATAGAAGACGCCAGATTATATTTTGAATTCGTTAATCTTGATTTTGTTCATCCTTGAATTAATCATAACATCAGAACATCGATTCAGAATCTGATTTTTATATGCGTGATTTTGTTGTGTGCATTTTAAAAAAATCGGTGATGTTTTAGTCTCTCTCTCTCTCTCTCTCTCTCTCTCTCTCTCTCTCTCTCTCTCTCTCTCTCTTCTCTCTCTCTCTCTCTCTCTCTCTCTTCTCTCTCTCTCTCCTCTCCTCCCTCCCTCCCTCCCTCCCTCCCTCCCTCTCTCCTCTCTCTCCTCCCCCTCCCTCCCTCCCTCCCTCCCTCCCTCCTCCCTCCCTCTCCTCCTCCCTCCCTCCCTCCCTCCCTCCCTCCCTCCCTCCCTCCCTCCCTTCTCCTCCCTCTCTCTCCTCTCCCTCCTCCCTCCCTCCTCCCTCCCTCCCCTCCCTCCCTCCTCCCTCCCTCCCTCCTCCCTCCCTCCCTCCCTCCCTCCCTCCCTCCCCCTCTCCCTCTCCATCCTCCCACTCCTTCCCCCTCTCTCCCTCTCTCTCCCTCTCTCCCTCCCTCCCTCCCTCCCCTCCCCCTCTCACAGGATCCTAACCATCATTAAAGGTAATCAAATTAATATCGAGGGTGCAGAGTGCCCAGCAGGACACAAGCACTCGCTCAGTCCACCCCACCCCCCGCCCCCTCCATCACCACCCCACCCCCTCCACCCCCATCCCACCCCTCCCCCATCCTACCCCCCCTGATCAGATCTCTCACCCTTCGACACATCCGTCACGTGTACACCATGTGCGTGTGTGTGCGTGTGTGTGTGTGTGTGTGTGTGTGTGTGTGTGTGTGTGTGTGTGTGTGTGTGTATGTGTGCGTGTGTGTGCGTGTGTGTGTGTGTGTGTGTGCGTGCGTGTGTGTGTATGCGTGTGTGTGTGTGTGTGTGTGTGTGTGTGTGTGTGCGTGCGTGTGTGCGTCGTGTGTGTGCGTGTGTGCGTCGTGTGTGTGCGTGTGTGCGTGTGGTGTGTGTGTGTGTGTGTGTGTGTGTGTGTGTGTGTGTGTGTGTGTGTGTGTGTGTGTGTGTGTGTGTGTGTGTGTGTGTGTGTGTACGAGGTCGACTGTGCGAATAAGACGATGGTTTGTGGATATTTATTTTTTCTTTGATTGTTGTATTTCTTTGTTTTTTGTTGTTGTTTATTTGTTTACCTGTTTGTTTATGCTTATCTCTTTTGTTTTGCTTTTTCTTCTTTTTTTCCTTTTTTATGATTTCTCTTCGTCTTTCTTGGTTTCTTGGTCTGACTTTCCTTCTCTCCTTCTGTCGGTCTTTCTCTCATTCTGTCATTTTTTTATTTTATTTATTTATTATTTTTTTTTTTTGCTTTTTCATTCTCTCATTTTTTTTCCTTCTTCCCTTTTCCCTTCTATTTCTTTCTTGTATTTCTCTCCTTTTATCACAATCTTTGTTCTTCCTTTTCCTCCAGAAAATCGTAAGTTTTTTCGTCACGTTTAGCAAGTTTTTGTTTGTTTGTTTGTTTGCTTGTTTGCGGTTTTTGGAAATTGAAGCTGATGTTTTAAGTTCGGGTTTCGTGTGACTCATAGGGAAATTTCTGTTTTTTTTCTTTCTTTCTTTCTTTATTTATTTATTTTTCTTAGATTTTGTGGAAATTTTTTTTATTTTATTTATTTTATTATTTTCTGGGATTTTGCGAAGGAGAGGGAGGAGGGAGGGAGAGTGAGAGTGAGTGGGTTCGAATTTCATTGTATTTCTCTTTCTCTTACTTC
>NW_020868774.1:285130-295130 GCF_003789085.1 Penaeus vannamei
ACTAATGTTTAAATCTCTCTCTCTCTCTTCTCTTCTTTCTTATCTATCTATTATATATATCTTACTCTATCTTATATATATATATATACTATATATATATATATATGTATATATATATATTATATATGTGTGTATGTGTGTGTGTGTGATGACATGTTTATGTTTGTGTAGTGCACCTGTGTTTGCATGTGTACAGTGTGCGTATGTGCTTGCAGATCCCTGTATACATTGCGTCTGTGCTATATTATTGAAATATAATCGCTACATTGCGTAAAATAGACGCGATAAAAAAAGATAAATAAAAATAAATAAAATAAATAAATATAATATATAATAATATATAAATAGATATAAATAATATATAAATAATATAAATAATATATATAAATATAAATAAATATATATAAATAATATATATATAAATATAATAAATATATAAAAAAGTAATAATCAATAAAGAAATGGATTAATAGCGCAGTTGAATTGCCTTCATTTATCCGGCGATTAAAGAGCTGAGGTTGGGGGCGCCGGTTGGGGGGGAGGGGAGAGGGAGGAGGGGGAGGATGTCTGATAAGGAAGGGGAGAGGAGGAGGAGGAGGAGAGGAGGAGTGGGGGAGGAGGAGGGAGGAGGGGGGTGGAGGGGGGAGGATTGGGTGGGAGGGGATGGAAGGGGGATGGGGAGGGGGAGTGGGGCGAAGGAGGAGGAGGAGGGGGCGAGGAGGAAGGAGGAGGAGGAGGGGGAGTGGGGGAGGAGGAGGAGGAGGAGGAGGAGTGGGAGGGGAGGAGGAGGGAGGGGAGGGAAGGGTGAGGAGGAGGAGGAGGAGGGTCTTGAAAGCTCTGTCATCGCCGGTGAGATAATACTTACACTGTGGTTTGTGTCACTGATTTCTTCTTCTTTCTCTCTCTCTCTCTCGTCTTCTAACTCTCTCCCCTCTCTCTTCTCTTCTCTCTCTCTCTCTCTCTCTCTCTCCTCTCTCTCTTCTCTCTCTCTCTCTCTCTCTCTCTCTTCTCTCTCTCTCTCTCTCTCTCTCTCATCTAACTCTCTCTCTCTCTTCTTCCTCATCTAACTCTCTCTCTCTCTCTCTCATCTAACTCTCTCTCTTCTCTCTCTCCTCATCTAACTCTCTCTCTTCTCTCCTCTCCTCTTCTCTTCTCTCTCTCTTTCTCTCTCATCTCTCTCTTCTCTCCTCTTCTCCTCCTCCTCTCCACACTCTTCACCCCATCACCGATCCACGCGATCACACCATCATCACCATCACCAGGCATCACCACTCCTCTCCCCTTCCGGGCCAGCGTCTCCTCCGTTGCTGTGGGCGGGAGCGGGCGGGGAGGCTTTACGTAAACCGCCGCCCGCGTAACCTAACCTCGCGTGAAGCAACAGGTGGGAGTCGCGTGCTGTGCCGAGAAGCGGTCGAGGGAAGGGAAGAGGAGAGGGGGAAGGGGGAAGGCAGGGGGAGTGGGGGAGGGGAGGGGAGTGGTGAGGGAGTGGGAGGGGGAAGGGCAGGAGCGAGGAAGGGGTGGGGGGTTTAGGTTGGGGAGTCAGGGGGAGGGGAAGGGGAGGGAGGGAGAAAGGGGGAGGGGGGGGGAGGAAGGAAGGAAGGGGTGGGGGAGGGGGAGCGGGGGAGAGAAAGGGGGAGGGGGGGGGATTCATTCTTACTCCCCCTCCCCTCCCTGCGTCGCCACCCCTCCTCCTCCTCCTTGTTTTCTCTCATCTTCGTACTTCGATTTGATTTATTCGTGTTTTTATGCATACAAGCATATGCATTATATACATACGTGTGTGTGTGTGTGTGTGTGTGTGTGTGTGTGTGTGTGTGTGTGTGTGTGTGTGTGTGTGTGTGTGTGTGTGTGTGTGTGTGTGTGTGTGTGTGTGTGTGTTTGTGTGTGTGTGTGTGTTGTGTGTGTGTGTGATGTGTGTGTGTGTGGGTGTGTTATCAAAAAAGAGACCAAGTGGTGCAAATGTTATATACTCTGTTGATTAAGGTAGATATGCTATTAATTTGTACTTCTGAGGTATGTTGCTCACATAAGCATTCCTAACCAGTGAACGTACGTTTTCTATAAACAGCAGTGTACAGGCGACCGTTTTCTTTGGTGATCGGTGTGTTAAGAAGGGAAAGCTGGTTTTCTTTCTTTTTTCAATATCACGGTAAACTTAATGTTATGGTGTTAGTTATTAAGGTAGGATAGAAACAGCTGTACATGTGATGGCTATTTGAATATGGGAAAGTATCGTCTATGTATCTTTTGTAAAACAAGGGTTTAAATTCACTAGGGCAGTTATGTAGCTAGTTCTTTTATTAACACAAAAAAGGCATTAGCATAACAAGGGCCAATGGGGGAACCCATATATATATATATATATTATATATATATATATATATATATTATATATATATATATATATATATATATATATATATATATATATTATATATATATATATATATATATACATATATATATATATATATATGTATGTATGTATGTATATATATTTATGTTGTGTGTGTGTGTGTGTGTGTGTGTGTGTGTGTGTGTGTGTGTGTGTGTGTGTGTGTGTGTGTGTGTGTGTGTGTGTGTGTGTTTGTTTATATATATTATATATAATATATATTATATATATATATGTATCTTTATATATGCGTGTATATATAAAATGTGTATGTATATAGATAGATAGATGTAGATAGATATATAGATATACATATATACATATACATATACATGTATATATACACATATAAATATATATGTACATATACATTTATATATACGCACACACACACACACACACACACACACACACACACACACACACACACACATACACACACACACACACACACACACACACACACACACACACACACACACACACACACACACACACATATATATATATATATATATATATATATATATATATATTATATATATATGTATATATATGTGTATGCCTGTATGTATGTGGTAAATCAACTTGAAAAGTAGAATAATGAAGATATAAGAAGGAAAATATAAGAGAAATTTGTAGGAAAGAAATAACTAAAAGGAAGATAAACAGCAGAAATGAACGGATACGTAGATAGAAAGAAACAGAAATAGAAACAGAGAAGATTAGCAACAAGAGAATGAAGATAGGAAAAGAAAGGGAAGATTGGTGGAAAAAGGAAAGAAAAAGAGAAGAGAGGAGGGGAAAGAAAGAGAAAGAGAAAGAAAAGAAGAAGAAAGAGAAGAAGAGAAAGAAGAAGAAAGAAAGAAAGGAAAGAAAGGGGGAATATATATATACAACAAATACCGAAGCCTAAAATGAATTATTAACCTATAAAGAAGCTTGGACATCCCATACATGCAACAGGTGGGAATATCTAGACCACCCCCACCCCCTCTTACTCTATCCTACCGCTCCCCAACTTTTCTACCTACCCTCCCCCCTCCCCTCCCCCCTTGTGCCTTACCCCAACCTGTCTGTCAGTTTACCTACCTCCTTCCTTCCACCTCTCTACCTACCCTTCCCTTCCCCTCTCTACCTTCCTCCCCCTCTCCTTCCTCCCACCACCACCGCCGAAATTCATGAGAATAACGGCCAGTCGTGGCGATCGCTTACACTCATAATCCCTGCCGTGTATGAGGTCCGAAGACGACCCTATGTTAACGACGCTAATCCCGTTTTCTTTGTCCTAAAACTTTTTTTTTTTTTTTTTTTTTTTTGCCTTTTATGGGCATGTCGGAATTCCATCTGTAATTATTAATTTGTCTTTTTTTCCCGCTTGTGTTCTTGTTTCGAATAAATGATCTTTGCTGTCATTTCATCATAACATTGATCGCTATGATATATTATGTTTTTTTTTTCTTCATAACATTGTCAAAACATTGTTGTCTTTTATCTGTTATTTAAAGAAAACAAATGAACAAAGGTAACAAGAATGCAATAAGGAGAATGGCAACGGGTTGGAATAATTAGACTGACAGCAGTATTAATTATAATAATGGCGGTTGGCACGTAGGTAAAATACTGAACTGAGAACGAAATTAACCCTGCTATAGTGACTATAGTGAATAATGGTGAATAAAAAGAATATTTTTACGTAAATCGATACTTGAGAGTACCAGTGAGAAATTGTTTTTATTTATCCGATAACATGATGAAATACTGAACTGAGAACAACATTAAGTTAACCTACTGTAGTGACTACGTGAATAATGATAAAAAAACATACTTTTTAAAACAATAAAAACATTTTTTGAAACATAATAAAAACAATCCTTTTACATAAATCTACACTGAGAGTACCAGTGAGTAATATTTTTTATTTATCCGATAACATGATAAAATACTGAACTGAGACCCTGTAGTGACCGTGAATAATGATGAAAAAAAACATATTTTTACGTAAATCTACACTGAGAGTACCTGAGAGTACCAGTGAGTGATTATTTTTATTTATCCGATAACATGAATAGAACAGGAATAACGCGAACACCTTTTATATATATGCTGACATCTTGTTCTCAAGGTGTAGCGAGAAGTCAGTGACTCAGAAAGAAAGATTTACTAGGAAGTCTGTGTCAGCCTTAACCTAATATGCGGGGCTGACAAGAATTCGCGTCATGTCAGCTGTTTTTTTGTTTGTTTGTTTGTTTGTTTATAATTACCTGTGGACATAGACGGCTCCACGAGTGCTTAGTGACAAAGGAGTCAATTACTAGTACTATCTAATTCACCTGTATACCTTTTATCTTGACTTTCAGATTTAAAAGAATGATATTAAAACACTATAATCATATGAATGTCAGTAATGAATATAAGAAAGAAATAGGAAAATTCTAGAAAAAAGGAAAATTCTGGTGAGGCCTCGAACCCTGAGCGCTGGTGGTGCCATCTGTGGGCAAGAAAATCGCTCGAAAGAGAAACATGGCGGACAGTACGATCACCCGCCACAGTGGGTTATGATTTCGCATTAAAACAGCCGCAATGGGAACGGAATGCGAGGCGTGGCGTTTCGAAAACTTCTTAGTCGGATATTGTAAAAAAAAAAGAAAAAAAATAAGTGGTCCTGCGAAGAAAGCAATGCATACAAGACCAAAGATCCTTCTCCTTTCTCCTCTTCGTTTCTTCTTCTTCTTCTCCTTCTCTCCTTCTTCCTCTTCTTCTTCTTCTCTTCTCTCCTCTTCTCTTCCTCCTCCTCTTCCTCTTCCCTCCTCTCCTCTCCTTCTCCTCCTCTTTCTCCTCTCCTCTTTCCTCCTCCTATGCTCCTCTTCCTCCTCCTCCTTTCCCCTCTTCTTCCTCTCCTTCTCCTCCTCTTCTCCTTCTTCTCCTCCCTCTCCTCTTCTCCTCCTTCTCCTCCTCCTCCCTCCTTCTCTCCCCCTCTCCTCTTCCTCCCCTTCTCCCCCTCCTTCTCTCCTCTCTTCTCTCTCCTCCTCCTCCTCCTCCTCCTCCAGTCATCAGTCACCCACAGTATCCTCACCACCTAACAATAAGGACCACAATGACATCTACTTGATTGTCACCGCTAATTGCATCACCCAAGGGTCTTAATTAGGCTTAATTACCCAGTTCTTAAGTCCCCTACGGGCGAACGACCTTGTTAGGGTCGTTATATCATTCGGTTAATTATCTCCTTGTTTGGGTTAATTATTTGGTCTAGTTCTTGCTTTTTGCTATCATTATTATTATGATTATCATTATCATTATCACTATTATTATTATCATTATTATTGCAATTTATCATTATCATTATTATTGTAATTGATCATTATCATTATTATTGTAATTTATCATTATCATTATTATCATTATTATTATCATTATCATTATTATTTATTATTATTATCATTATCATTATCATTATTATATTTATTTTTATCATGCTAGAACGCCATTGTTTATTTCCATTAATTATTTAAAATTTATGTATATATATGCTGTAGATAGATAGATAATTAGATTGATTAACATAAGAAATATATATTTGCCATCATTAGAAACGAAATCTTGTTTGTAAAATGATTTTGAAAAGTCTAAATTCAGCGGCATGGTATTGTTTTTGTTTATTTATTTTTATTATATTATTATTATTATTGTTATTATTATTAATTTCAAACAAAACGTGATCTTCCTTAATTTTTCAGGGGAAACTATTATTTTCTCTATCTTCCTCAAAAGAAAAAGAAATCACTTCAAAACAAAATTCTATCGCATCTTTCATTAAATAAAAAAAGAAAAAAAAAGTCATGTCATCGGCTAAAATAAACTTTGATAAAGATTGTTATATTCTTCGCGCTGTTTGAGGGAGAGACCCGGATGTGTGGTGGCAGCGGGTCACGTGACCAGGACTGTCGCTCTTCATTTGAGTTTCATCGAGACTCGTCGCCCAGTGTGATCTCAGCCGGAAGTGGGATAGGTCACGGTGTCATTGGGTGGGTTTCTAAGGTCGAAATTTCTTTTTCTTCTCCTTTTATGTGTGTGTGTATGTGTGTGTGTGTGTGTGTGTGTGTGTGTGTGTGATTGATATTCTCTCTCTCTCTCTCTCTCTCTCTCTCTCTCTCTCTCTCTCTCTCTCTCTCTCATCTCTCTCTCTCTCTCTCTCTCCTCTCTCTCCATCTCTCTCCCCTCTCCCTCTCCTCTCCCTCTCCCTTCTCCCTCTCTCTCTCTCTCTCTCTCTCTCTCTCTCTCTCTCTTCTCTCTCTCTCTCTCTCTCTCTCTCTCTCTCTCTCTCTCTCTCTCTCTCTCTCTCTCCTCCTCTCTCCTCTCTCTCTCTCTCTCTCTCTCCATCTCTCTCACTCTCTCTCTTCTCTCTCTCTCTCTCTCTCTCTCTCTCTCTCTCTCTCTCTCTCTCTCTCTCTCTCGTCTCTCTCTCTCTCTCTCTCTCTCTCTCTTCTCTCTCTCTCTCTCCCCATCCATCCATCCATCCATCCATTCCCTCTCTCCCCCTCCGCCTCTCCCCCTCTCTCTCCTCTCTCTATCTATCGTATCTATCTATATATATATATATATATATTATATTATATATATATTATTTTATTTATTTATTTATTTATCTATCACTATCTATATCATATATATATATCTAATATATATAATATATGTATTTATCGTATCTCTATCTATCTATCTAATCTATCCATATATATATGATATATATATTTAATCTATCTATATATATATTTATCGGTCTATCTATCAATGTTTATTATATATCTAGCTTTACGATGTCTGTAGCCTATGCAAGTGAATATGGAAGTCTGCATGCAATGTGTATTTTAACACATAGCATGCACATACACCATAAAATTATACACGCCTCTCCCTCACCTCATTTTCCACTCTTTTCGCCCTGCCCTTTATCGGAGTGTTTCCCTTCCTCTCTTCGCACTTGCGGGACTCGGACTCTTTTCTGCGAGCTGTGTGTGTTATTTTATGTTTTTACATGTGTGTTTGTTGTTATTTGTGATGTTGTGTGTGTTTGTTGTGTTTAACTGTGTTTAATTGTGTGTGTCTTGTGTTTAACTGTGGTGTGTGTGTTTGTTTATTTGTATGTTATGTGCTTGTTTACTTGTGTGTGTGTGTTTATTGTACGTGTGTGTTTGTTTGTTATTGATGTTTGTTATGTGGGCGTATATTTGTTTGTTTACTTGTTGGTGTGTTTGTTCGGTGTGTGTATCTTTTGTTGCTACTATTGTGTGTATTTGATTGTTCATTTGTGTGTATGTGGATTTGTTTGTTCGGCGGTGAATATCTGTGTATATCTTTGTTTGTTTACTACTGCGCGTATGTGTGTATTTATTTATTCGGTGGTTTATGTGTGTGTATGTGTTTACAAGTATGTATGTATGTCTTTGTCCATGCTTCTGTACGTAATCACGCGTGTGTATTTGGCAACCACGTTTCACAGACATTAAGATAATCATTCTCCCTTTTCTCTCAAAGCGGAAGTAGGGTTTTTTATTGTTCATGTAAGCATAACCTTCCCCCCCGCCCCCCTCCGCCCCCCCCCTCCCATCTATCATCCCCTTCCTTCTTCCTCTGTCCCTCTCTCTCTCTTCTCTCTTTATTCTTCTTTTTTCGTTCTTTTCTTTGTAATCTTAGCTTTTCTTCTATTTTCTTCTCTTCTATTTTTCTCTCTTCTTTCTCTCTCTCTCCTTCTTTCTCTTCTCTCCTTCTCTCTCTCTCCTGGTCTCTGCTCGTCTCTCTCTCTCTTCTCTCTCTCTCTCTCTCTCTCTCTCTCTCTCTCTCTCTCTGCTCTCTCTCTCTCTCTCTCTCTCTCTCTCTCTCCTCTCTCTCTCTCTCTCTCTTCTCTCTCTCTCTCTCTCTCTCTCTCTCTCTCTCTCTCCTTCTCCCTCCATTCATCCATCTATCCTCCATCCATCATCTTCCCCCCTTTCTCCCTCCGTCTCTTCCTCTCTTCCTTAAACCTTCCTTCCCTCCCTCCCCCTTCCTCCTCCCCCCTCCCTCCCTCCCCCCCCCTCCCCCCCCACACCTACCCCGCAAGGGCTTATAGATGGGAGGGGAAGAGCGTGGGGGTGGGGGGTGGGAAGGGGGAGAGGAAGGGGGGGGGGGTGAGGGGGTTACATGACCTTGACATTTGCATTCCTGTTTCTTTCTTCTTTTTTTTCTTCTTTTATACCGAAGAAAATTTGTCTCTCGCCGGGTTGCTTCTTCCTTCTTTTTTATCCCCCCCCACACACGTAATTACTGTGCACAATCCCTTGCTCTGGCTTGCTAACCTTTGTCTGCTAACCTGCCTGCTAACATCATCTGCAACCTGTATGTTAACCTGCTTGCTAACCTTTGTGTGCTAACTTGCCTGCTTATCTTGTCCTCTGACCTGCCTGCTAACATCATCTGCTAACCTTATCTGCTAGTAATTATGTTAATATATAACTTTGTTAACTTTTTGCTTTTGCTAGCTCTTTTGTGCTACTTATCTGCCTAACTTTGTCTGCTTATCTTGTCTTAAATGTTTGTTTGTCTACTAATAGGAAAAGTTCGCCATGGAGTTGTAGGCCTTCAAAAAATTGAAGGAGGCAGGGAGGGAGGAGCGTGGGAGGAGGGAGAAATGGCGGAAGAGGAAGCAGGGAGGAGAGGGAGATAAGGTAAGGAGAAGGAGAAGAGAAGGAGAAGGAGAAGAGAAGGGTGGAGGAGTAGAGTGATTTAAGGAAGAAAACGAGCCAAAATGGATGAATCACAGAAAGAGAAACACTATCGCTTTCCATTCCTTTTCCCTTCCTCCCTTCCATCTCCCTCTCCCTCCATCCCTCCCTTCCTTCTCCCTCTCCCTCCCTCCCTTCCATCTCCCTCTCCCCTTCCCTCCTCCCTTCCATCTCCCTCTCCCTCCCTCCTCCTCTCCATTCCTCTCCCTCACCCTCTTCCTCGCCCCCTTCCATCCCCCTCCTCTCCCCTCCCTCCCTCCTTACTTCCATCTCCCTTCCCTCTCCCTCCCCTTCATCCCCCTCCCTCCCTCCTTCCTCTCCTCTCCCTCTCTCCCTCCCCCTCCCATCCTACCCTCCCTTTCCTCTCCCTCCCTCCCTCCTTTCCATCATGTTTTTTACTCCCTATCCTAACCTCCAGTAGGTAGGCCTCCCACGTGGTAGGCCTGTGGCACGGAAAGGTCACGTGTGTGTATAGGGCTATGTCGATTACCCATAGGCCTATTAAAGCCTTTGAAATATTTGATTCATTTCAATTTCTTTCTTCTTTCCTTCTTAACTATAGATTTATTCTTTTTTCTTTTTCTTTTTTTATTATGATAATGTTAATTTATCAGTGTTTAGATTTTCCTTTGTTATTACACGTAAGGATTTTTTATGTAACGAAAATATATGTAATTCTACACACACACACACACACACACACACACACACACACACACACACACACACACACACACACACACACACACAACACACACACACACACACACACACACACACACACACACACACACACACACACACATACACACATAACACACATACACACACACATACACACATA
>NW_020868774.1:300130-307630 GCF_003789085.1 Penaeus vannamei
TCCTCTCTCGATAAATATTCTGTTTTTCTTTGGCGTGTTTCTGATCGCCATGATAATAACATTGACAAGAAACCGCAAATAACCTTATCAAAGGAGAATACAAATGCTGATAATGACGAGGGTCTATTTTGCAACCGAAGAAAAATGATATAAAAGAGTATTTAGTTGCGGCCGCGTGTTGAAAATAGAAGAGTAGGGCAGACGATAGAATACAAACTTTCAAAAAGGAGAAAAAAAAATACTAAGAAACGGAACCCGAATCTCATAGCAATTTACGAAGCTCCAAGAAGATTCAAAACCACGAATTCAGCTCGTTTCAGAAGAAGAAACCGTATATTTTTTTGCAGGAACTTCCATGACGTTGCGACACTCGAGGCTCCATATTGCATTTCTCAATAGGAGGTTGGGCTTACATAACGTGCAACTATGTAAACAGGACATGAGGATAGCGATGAGTCCTACCATGAATAACATTACGGGAAAAAGCCTTTTCAGTTGCTTGTTGGTTGGTGCCATGTTGCTTTGGATAATGATGACGAGGGTAATAATAAGGATGATAATGTATGATAATGATAATGATGATGATGATTATTATGATAATGAGATTAATTATTATGATAACGATGATAGTGATAATGATGATAATGATTATTATGATAAAGATGATGATTAATTATTATGATAAAGATGACGATAATGATTATTATGATAAAGATGATAATTATATTTAAAACAATATTGATAATAGTAATAATACAAACTACGGTAAAAAGAAGATATAACACAACTACGGCGAAAGAAGCCATAAATCATTTTATTCCAGCTTTGATAAATTCATTAAGAAAGTACTACGTGCGTTTTCATTTTCGTAATTATTTGTGAAAACCTCGATCGTTATGTCGATTGTCGATTTTTATGAGCACTGGATTCAGATGACTTTCAGTGGCGAAGCAAGGTTGAAGCAGTAATTTTAGAAACAGTGCAAATTGATGATAATGATAATAATGATGATGATAATAATAATAATGATGATAATAGTAATAACAATAGTAATAATAATAATAATGATGATAATAATAGTAATAATAATATTAAATAATAGTAATGTAACGATAATAAACAATAATAATAATAATATGATAATAATAATGATAAGATAATGATAATGATAATAATAATAATAATATAAAGTAACAAAAGAGAGACTGGGTAATGAACCAGCAAGAGAAGACAATTATATATAAACATTTTTGGCGATCCCAAAAACAAAACAAAAATATGAACTCGCGAAATCTTAAAATTCCGTGAAACCCCACAAGATGAACATTCGTATGAACCAGCGTACAGGATAATTACCGCAATTAGTAGAACAATCAGTTATTTAACAACCAAATAAAAATCTATGGACAGTAACACAAGTACTTAACTAATAAACACTTAACTAACCAAAAACAAATAAGTCTACATAACACAAGTACTTAACTAATAAACACTTAACTAATCAGTTATTTAACAACCAAAAAAGGTTCTATGGACAATAACACAATACATAACTAATGAACACTTAACAGTTATTTAACAACCAAAATTGTTCTATGGACAATAACACAAGTACTATACACATAAACACATAACTAATGAACACATAACAGTTATTTAACAACCAAAAAAGTTCTATGGACAATAACACAAGTAACAACTAAAAACACGTAACTAATCAGTTATTTAACAACCAAAAAAGGTTCTATGGACAATAACACAAGTACTTAACTAGTAAACACGTAACGGCAAGTTATTGAACAACCAAAAGAGTTCCGTGGACAATAACACAATCACATGACTAATAAACACGCAACTAACAAGCACAAGACTCGAAGTGTCCCATCTCAGTGATTTTCCATCAGCATGGACACTGGGCGGCTGTGTCTTGTAAATATACGATTATCTCTTGCGTAGATCTTGTGCGTGTGTGGCAGGTCTTAGAGAGGAAGAAGGGGAGAGGAGGAGGTGGTACAAGTGGTGCTGAAGGAGAGGGAGGAGAAGAGGAGAAGGAAGAAGGAGGAGGAGGAGGAGGAAAAGGGGGGGAGGAGGAGGAAGAGGAAGAAGTAGAAGAAGAAGGAGAGGAAGAAGTAGAAGAAGGAAGAGAAGAAGAAAAGGAAGGAGGAGGAAAAGAAGACGGAGGAGGAGGAAATGGAATTTGAGGAGGATGAGAAGAAGGTAGAAGGTTAAAATGGAGGAGTATAAGGGAGAGGTAGAGGACAAGAAGAGGGGAGGTGGAGGAGGAGGAAGAGAAAATAAGAAAAAAAGAAAAAGGAGGAGGAAGACTAGAAGAAAATAAGGACAGTAAAAGTATTTAATGGAAGATGGAGATGAAAATTGAATAAAGCAGGTAGGATTAATACTTTTAACAGGATGGCGCTTACATTTTAAAAGTAATAGACAGATAAGCAAACACTATGCCTTTGAGAAATCGGAGTCGAAATAGTAGTATTACTTTTATCTTTATTAGTTCAAATTTCGGCTTGAAATAATCAGTTCTTCCTCCTTTAGTGAAGTCAGAACAAACATGTTTGGACACGTTAGCCATCCTTTCCCTCAACATGTTTGGACACGTTAGCTCCTTTCCTCCATGTTTGGACACGTTAGCCATCCTTTCCCCTCAACATGTTTGGACACGTTAGCATCCTTTCCCTAACATGTTTGGACACGTTAGCCAACAATTTGGCATTCCTCTCACGCCCGTATTCACCCTCGCGCCCACTCGTCCACCCGGTGCGCAATCGTTCTTGCTATTCCAGTGGGAGAGCTTGGCGCATTCTTGGCGAAATCTTAAAGAATCTGGGCGGCCCCTCGTTGGTCTGCCGTTGCACGAGGGTCCTGGGTTCTCTTACCGACAGGGTGGGCGTCGCTACGTAAGAGAAGGGGGCGGTGCCGTGGGGATTCGTTATGTCAGCGGCTCCTCCGGTTTCGAGGCTTGGCCGTTATCCAGGTGTCGAGCTTGGGGTGCTTTTTTCTGGGGTTTATTCGCATATGATGTTTTTTTTTTATGGTTTTGGCGTTTGGATATTTAAGTCTGTTGATAAAGGGCGTCGGGGTTTTGTTATATATTAGTATATTTTTTCTTCTTTTTACTTCAAGACTATTTCCAAAGAATTAAATACTATCATTGTCACTCCTATATTGTAATGTTTCAAAGAGAATCTGTGTTTTTTTCTTTTATTATTTTTATTTTGTATTTTAGATACTGCTATAGTAGTAGTTACAGTGTGCGATGTTTGTTTTTTGTTTTTGTTTATTGTATTGCGATCAAAAGGCCAAAAGTATTATCGCCTGTTTGTTAAAATTGTGCCAGGCCCGACCTAATTGACATTCATGACATGGATATGCACATATACAGACATAAATGCATATCTATCAGTCTAGACATGTATATCTACCGTGCAGATATAAAAATAAATATATATTTATGTGACAGATCGATAGATATGCATTTATTTCTGTGTATATAGATGTATGTTTATACAATTTTAACAAACCGGCCGTATATGTCTAAGGTAAAAAATCCGAGTTCGAGTCACTTGAGATTGAAGTTGTGGAAAGACCATGTTTTGTGAAGTTCAGGATTAACATCAGATTGCGTGTAAATGCTTGACACGAAGAAAGGAACTTTTTAGACAATTCACCATTCAGCAACTCCTCATAGACTATGAGATGGGAGCTTTTTGCACCTCCTCATAGACTATGAGATGGGAACTTTTTTGCACCTCCTCATAGACTATGAGATGGGAACTTTTTTGCACCTCATAGACTATCTGCACCTCCTCATAGACTATGAGATGGGAACTTTTTTGCACCTCCTCATAGACTATGAGATGGGAACTTTCTAGACAACTCACCATACAGCAACTCCTCATAGACTATGAAACAGGAACTTCCAAGATCCCATGGGCACTGGACTCTCCCCCCGTTCACGTTTCCACAAACTTGGCTCGACCGAAGGCAAACAATCCTGCATTTTAGCATTCACCGGCGGCCGCAGCAATGGCGAAGCATCGAGGGCGCCATGACAGTGTTCTTGTATATGCTGTCCCCGAGACCCGAGGAATATTGGCTTGCAGGCTTGCGCGGGAGATCATTGCTTTCCCGGGCCTTAAGGGCGTGTTTACAAGGGCCACCTGTGACGTCAACAACCTTGAGGGTTCCTAAAGAAGGAGTGATTGTTTATTTTCGGGGGGGAAGTCGAGATGTATTTTGTGTATGAATGTTGTGTTTTGACTTGTTGACTTTGCTTTCATTATTATTATTATTATTATTTTTTTTTTTTTAAGGCTTTTGTGTTCTGTAGTCTCTTCAGGGTTTTTTTTACCTTCATTTATTTTATTTATTTTTTATTTTTTTGTTTCTTGTGGTTAGGGAAAGAAATGTTATATTTTCCATTGATTTAGAGAGACAGAGACACAGAGGCAGAGAGACAGAGAGAGTAGACAACAGACAGAGAGAGACAGACAGACAAAGAGGCATACAGACATAGAGAGAGAGAGAGAGAGAGACAGACAGAGACACAGACAGACAGAGAAACAGAGGCTTAGAGACAGAGAGAGACAGACAGAGACAGACGACAGACAGAGACAGACACAGAGGCAGAGAGGCAGAGACAGACAGGAGACACACAGAAGCAGAGACAGAGAGAAACAGACAGACAAAGAGAAAGACAGACATAGAGAGAGAAAGAGAGAGAGAGACAGAGACACATAGACGGAGAGGTAGACAGACAGACGACAGATAGGCAGAGACAGAGAGACAGACAGACAGACAGAGACACAGAGGCAGAGAGACAGACAGACTGACTGATTTCCATCATTCAACCCCCCCCCCCCCACGTTTTTCATCCCTTTTCCTTGTCCCCGTTTTTCTCTAGCCCTTCTACAGTTTCTTTTCCCCTCTAAGAATTTTTTTTCGGGCGAGGTCACCATCCGTAGGTCAAGGGGGAATCAGAGAGGTCGAGAGAGGTCATCGGGTTGAAGCCGACGTGGGTTTAGGGCCCTTTCTACCCCTCCTTTCTCTTCCGTCTTTCTGTCCCTCTCCCTTTTCTTACTTTCCCTTTTCTCTCTCACTTTTTTCCTCTTTTCTCTTCCTTCCCTCCCTCTTTCAATTCGCTTTCCCACTATCCCTCCCCTCTCTTTCCCTTATTCCTATCTTCATCTTCCCTCTTTCCTTCCCTTCCTTCTTCCTCCCCTTCCTTTCTTTCCTTCCCTCTTCCCCTTCTTCCCTTCTACCACACTTCCTTCCCAACTTCCCTCTCCTCCTTCCTTCCTCTTCCCTCCCTCCTTCCCCAAGTGACAAAGATCTTATTAAGGTGAAGTGGCAGCCTCCGGGGATATCTCCATCTCAAGAGCTAAGAGCATCACCTTACGTCCTTCCGTGATCGGTTGTTGGTCGTAGTTGTGGTAGTTGTGGTTGTAGTTCGTTGTGTATAAGGGTTGTGGTTAGTTCGTGGTTGTAGTTCGTTGTGTATAAGGGTTGTGTTACGTTGTGGTTGTAGTTCGTTGTGTATAAGGGTTGTGGTTACGTTGTGGTTGTAGTTCGTTGTGTATAAGGGTTGTGGTTACGTGGTTGTAGTTCGTTGTGTATAAGGGTTGTGGTTACGTGGTTGTAGTTCGTTGTGTATAAGGGTTGTGGTTACGTTGTTTTGTGTTTGTGATTTCTTGGGTTGTGGCACGTTTTGTTAGGGGGAGAGAAGCGTTGTGGTTATGTTAATTTGTTCGTTTTATTTTGTTTTCCTTATTGTAATTGGTTTACTTTTTTAGGATGTATGGTGCTTTTTGTTTTTGTTTGTTGTTTTTTGTTTTTGTTTTTTGGTTTGTTTGTTTCTTGTTTGTCTTTGGGGAACCACTTGGGGAAATTTCCATCTCGGGAAGGTGTGTTTAGCCTGTCCGTCACCCCACCTCACCTCACCCCTCGATCAGCTGTTTTGTCCCTTGAAATAAAAAAATGGCTGTTATTTTTTGTATTTCTTGGAGAAGAAGAAGAAGAAGAAGAGGAGGAAAAATTCGGGAATTTCCATCTCTTTCTCGAAGAAGGGAGACAGAACGACAAAAAATCTTCCAAGTGATATGAATAAAAGAAAAAAAAAAATTTATTTTTTCTTTCTTTTTTCTTTTTATTTCCTCCCAAGAATCGACCTCAAATTAGGTCAATTAAAAGGGCATATCATCCAGCCTCATCCGGATACGATGCCGGATTTGGCGCCATCAACCTACATGCATGAAGTTGGCATGTATAGGTAGACAGAAATCGATAGATAGATGGAGAGGGAGGGAGAGAAAGAGAGAGACAGAGATGGAGAGGGAGAGGGAGAGAGAGAGAGATGGAGAGGGAGGGAGGGAGAGAAAGAGAAACAAAGATAGGGAGGGAGGGAGAGAAAGAGAGAGAAACAAAGATGGAGAGAAAGAGAGAGAAACAAAGATGGAGAGGGAGGGAGGGAGAGAAAGAGAGAGAAACAAAGATGGAGAGGGAGGGGGGGAGAGAAAGAGAGAGAAACAAAGATGGAGAGGGAGGGGGGGAGAGAAAGAGAGAGAAACAAAGAGGGAGAGAAAGAGAGAGAAACAAAGAGGGAGAGAAGAGAGAGAAACAAAGAGGAGAGAAAGAGAGAGGGAGAGGGAGAGAAAGAGAGAGAACAAAGAGGGAGAGAAAGAGAGAGAGACAAAGAGGGAGAGGGAGGGAGGGAGAGAAAAGAGAGAGAACCAAAGATGAGAGGGAGGGAGGGAGAGAAAGAGAGAGAAACAAAGATGGAGAGGGAGGGAGAGAAAGAGAGAGAACAAAGATGGAGAGAAGAGAGAGACAAAGATGAGAGGGAGGGAGGGAGAGAAAGAGAGAGAACCAAGATGGAGAGGGAGGAGGGAGAGAAACAGAGAGAAAAAGAGATGGAGAGGGAGAGGGAGAGAAAGAGATGGAGAGGGAGGGAGGGAGAGAAAGAGAGAAACAAAGATGGAGAGGGAGGGAGGGAGAGAAAGAGAGAGAAACAAAGATGGAGAGAGATAGAACAAAGATGAAAGGGAGGGAGGGAGAAAAGAGAGAGAAACAAAGATGGAGAGGGAGGGGGGAGGAGAGGAGAGAAACAAGAGGGGAGAGAAAGAGAGAAAAACAAAGAGGGAGAGTAGAGAAAAACAAAGAGGAGAGGGAGAGGGAGAGAAAGAGAGAGAACCAAAGATGAGAGGAGGGAGAGAGAGAAAGAGAGAGAACAAAGATGAAGAGGGAGGAAGGAGAGAAAGAGAGAGAAACAAAGATGGAGAGGGGGGGGGGGAAAGAGAGAGAGAACAAAGAGGAGAGAAAGAGAGAGAAACAAAGAGGGAGAGAAAGAGAGAGAAACAAGATGGAGAGAAAGAGAGAAAAAGAGGAGGAAGAGAGAGAAACAAAGAGGGGAGGAGGGAGGAGAGAAAGAGAGAGAACAAAGATGAAGAGGGAGGGAGGAGAGAAGAGAGAGAAACAAAGAGGGAGAGG
>NW_020868774.1:317630-320130 GCF_003789085.1 Penaeus vannamei
GCCCCAAGTCAGAACCCGAGGCCGCCGGCGCCAGCCCCAAGTCAGAAACCGAGGCCGCCGGCGCCAGCCCCAAGTCAGAACCCGAGGCCGGCGCGGCAGAACCCCAGCCCCAAGTCAGAACTCAGTCAGACCCGAGAGGTCAGAACCAGGCCGCCGCCAGCCCCAAGTCAGAACCCGAGCGCCGGCGCCAGCCCCAAGTCAGAACCCGAGGTCAGAACCCGAGGTTCAGAACCCTCAGTCAGAACCCGAGGCCGCCGGCGCCAGCCCCAAGTCAGAACGAGCCGCCGGCGCCAGCCCCAAGTCAGAACCCGAGGTCGCCAGCCCCAAGTCAGAACCCGTTCAGACGTCGAGGTCAGTCGCCAGCCCCAAGTCAGACCTCGAGGCCGGCCTCGCCCTGGGCCAGGAGACGCCAATCTTCCTGCCCATCGTCAACGCCCTTCGCGAAGGCGTCCTTCCGAGCGGGCCGGGGTCCTTCACGAGAAGGTGCTCCTCCAGCTCCACCCTCGAGACCCTGGTCGAGTCAGCGGACGCCCCGGTGCCGCGTGCCTCCGCTCTGCCGGAGGTGACCATCGTCTCGGAGACCTCCTCGGGGCAAGTGCAGAGCCCTTCGACCGCGGAGAGCGTGAAAAGCGCCCTGCGCAGCGGCGAGAGCAACGCCCTGCCGCCGGCGAACCGCCTGAGACGGAACGGGACCGCCGAGAACCCCGGCTTCACGCAGCACCGGCGGCTGAGCGTGTCCTTCGGCGACGTGACGGTGTGCGGGACCCACGGGCGCGCCGGGAGGAGGATGTCCATGCCGGCGGCGATGAGCCTGCCGTCCCTGATGCGGCCGCCGCTGCCGCCGCTGCCGCCCTACAAGCCCGGCGTGGACAACATCGACCACATCATCCTCGCCGCAGCCACGCCCCCCATGGGCCCGCAGTCGCCCAAGAAGCGGCGAAAGTCCCTGGTCAAGCTGATGGGCGCCGTGCCCGAGTGGCTGGCCAACCGGAGGGGCAGCCTGCCCAGCACGCCGTCCACAAGAACCGCGAGCCTGCAGGACGTGCAACTCCCGCCCGCCATGCAGAACGTGCCGGCCCTCGACGCCGAGATCTGGCGGAGGGGCCTCGCGCACATGCTGGAGGACGCCCGCCAGGGCTACCTCGCCAGCAGGCCGGGCGAGAACGTCATCGCCGGCACGCGCCAAGCCTACTTCCTGAAGGCGTCCGAGTCGCTGATGAACCTC
Organism: Penaeus vannamei; assembly: GCF_003789085.1. NCBI lineage: Eukaryota > Metazoa > Arthropoda > Malacostraca > Decapoda > Penaeidae > Penaeus > Penaeus vannamei. The sequence goes on from NW_020868774.1 coordinate 318,856, forward strand.
GGGGACATCGGGGGATGGACGGACGACGAGGAAGAACCGATGGTGAGTGCGGTGGAGGCTGACCTCACTAACCCTCCTGCCCCCACTCGGGCGACGGAGAGGCGAAGGAAGACTGCCGGAGCACGGCTGTTCTCCTCAGGGTTCACTTCGTCGCTCAAAAATACTACTAACACTATGATCATGAATATACTAATACTAATACTAAATCTAATGATAGTTATATTAATGATATTAATAATGATAATAATAGTAATATCAATGATCGTAATAATAGTAATAATGATAACTAAAAGCGCAAAGAGAGCTCACACTTCCGCCAAAGTATTAGGGTCACCGGTGCAATAAAACTATCCACACTTGAAGAATTACATTAAAATCATCTCTTTCTCAAGTACACTTGTGACGTCCGTAAACATAACCTTCTTCGTGGAGGTAATAAACGTAGTGATCATTACAATAGTTACCCCTATTAGCTTAGCTATAGGGGTAACTGATGCAATCATTAAAAAAATCCTACATCCGGATCATGATACGGATCATTAAAATTTAATAGCATGTAAGTTAGGCAAAGACACACCTGGAAAAAAATACGTTTTTTTTTATTATCCTGCAAACCAACCTACCAACGAACAAATTGACCAACGCTGCCAAAAGCATAACCATTTTGGCGGAGGTAATAACAGGGATATATAATGATACTAATAGTAGTAATAATAACAGAGATAATGATAGTAACAATAATAATGATTATTATGATAATGATAATAACAGTAAACGTATTCATCTGAAAAATTATTTCATCCGAGTGTGTGCTCGGAATTTTGTCTACACTAAAACCATGATGATAAGATTAATAAGAGAACAAATATAAAGGAAAGAAAGTGAAAGTGAGATTTAATGAACGGGGGCGGGAGAGCAGAAGGGTTACACGCATTAACTAATCACCGTCTTCGCCACCGCTTGTCACGCTGTCACACTGTTAAGGTCAATCTAGGGAGAGACGCCACACCTCGCTAGCTTTTTCCCACGTGTCACTTAAGCTGAGATATAGCATGAAGTATCGGCGTCATGAAGGAACTGTGCTAAGAGGGTCTGATCCTCTTTAGTGGCGCCGAGTGGATGCCGAAGGGATTAAACCCTCTCCAACGTGCGATCCAAACCTTTCTGTGCGTTTGTCGACGGTGGCGCCTCTACCGGCCGCTTCGGAGGTATATTGTTTGGATATGTTGCCGTGTCCCCGTCGGTTATTGTTGTAGGGAAACGGAACCAAAAGAA
>NW_020868774.1:322630-335130 GCF_003789085.1 Penaeus vannamei
TGTTTTTGTTTTTCTTTTTTTTATTATTCATTTATTTTCTCTCTTTGTTTCTCAGTTTTCTATTTTTTCTGCTGCTTCTTCCTTTTTACTCTCTTTTTTCTTCTTCTTTTCTCTTTCTTTGTTAGTTTTCTATGTTTTCTACTTCCTTTGTTTTTTCTTTTTTTTTCTAAATCTTCATTTAATTCTTCACGTCCACCTCTTCCTCCTCCTTCTTCTTCTATATTCTCTTCGTCTTTCTCCTCTTCTTCTTTGTTCGCTCTTTCTCCTTTTTTCGCCATCGTATTCTTTCTCTCCCTTTCTCTTCTTCTTCTTCATCCTCCAACACCTTTCCTCGTCCTCTTCCTCCTTTTCCTCTTCCTCCTCTTTCTCTTCCTCTTCTTTCTCCATTTCCTCTTCATCCCTTATTATCAAATTGTTATTATTACCGTTATCAATACTGATGTTTATCATTTTTATTATTATTATTATTATTATTATTATTATTATTATTATTAATATTATTATTATTATTATTATTATTATTATTATTATTATTATTATTATTATTATTAACGTTATCAATACTGATGTTTATCATTATTATTATTATTATTTATCATTATTATTATTATTCCCGTGTTGCTGTACGAGAATAATTGAGCATTACTGCACAACGAAAATTACATCTTTAGATTAAATTTTTCTGTCTTTGTAACAGTAAACTCTTAGCGCCTGTCATCACCAATTTAAATCCCCATCTTCATCACCACTACGATCGTCCCAATTCATTATCAAAATTACGGTAATCATCACCATAGTCGTCATTGCCAAACTCATCACCGCTATTATTCTCATTTCTCATCATCCACATCACCATCACCACTACCCTCATTATCACGACAACCATTATTATACCACCACCCTCATCACCACTATCTCACCACCACCACCCCTCACACCACCACCACACCACCACCCTCAACCACTATCCTCATCACCCCACACACCACCACCCTCACAATCTCATCACCCTTATCACCACTATCCTCATCACCACCACCACCACCCTCACAATCTTATCACCCTTATCACCACTATCCTCACCACCACCACACCACCACCCTCACAACCTCATCATCACCCTTATCCTCAGTGAGGGAGAGGGAGGGGGGTAAGAGAGGGAGTGAGGAAAGCAGAGGAAAAGAGAGGTGGGGAGAGGCGAAGGAGGGGAAAAGAGGGAGGGAAAGAGTGGGAGTGAGGGAGAAGGAGGAGAAGAGAGGGAGTGATGAGAAGGGGGAAAAAGAGAGAGGGGAGAGGGTGGGGAAGAGAGGGAGTGAAGAGAAGGAGTGAGGTGAGAAGAAAAGAAAGAGAGAGAGTGAGGTGAGAAGAGGAGAAGAAAAGAAAGAGAGAGGGAGTGAGGAAGCTCTCGAGAACAGCAGCACCGGTAGGAGGAGGAGGAGGAGGGGGGGGAGGAGGAGGAGGTTGGGGGGGGGTGGGGGGATGCTCCTCAGACTCGCGTCCAAGGAGATGCAGCATCTACTGAGACGGGAGACAAACACGGATCGAGGCCCTGACACCCCTCCATCACGGCGTAAGAAGGGAAGCTGATATTAATGAGAACGCCTACTTTTCTTGGGGTCCGAGCGGGGATTTTCAGGGATTTTTTTGTGTGTTGGGGGGGAAGAATGGGAAGGGGAGAGAGGGAGTGTGTTTTTTTTTTTTTTTTTTTTTTTTTTTTTCCTGTCGTTCTATGTTGGTTTGTGTCTTCTTTTTTTTTCTCTCCCTCGTTCCTTCCCTTCTTTCCTCCCTCTCTCTATCTATCTAGCTCTATGCCTTTCGTCCCTCCCTTCCATCTCTCTCTCTCTCCCCTTCTCCCCTCTTCCACCCTCCCCCTACTCCTCCCCCTCCCTCCTCCCCCTCTCGCCCGCTCACCACCTCGCCGACATAATACCTCTCAAAATCTTCTTTTTTTATCATTATTATTAAATACCATCTTCGACATCATTATGCAACCCTCCCTGAGAGAACCGCAAAAAAAATAAATAAAAATAAAACACTCACGACGCAACAGACCCGAATCTTCGCGTGTGTCTTTCGCCGTGAAAATATACCCGCCAAATATCGACCGTCGGCCATGTTCAAACTGCGCGAAGTCCGACCCCGTGAATACACATATACACGGACATACAGAGAGACAGAAATGAGTGCATATCTTTCTATCGTGTCTGGTAGATATACTTCTATTTATCTATCTATCCGGTAGATGTACCTTTATCTATCTCTCTATCCGGTAGATATGCTTGTCTAGATTGATGGATATGTGTTTATTTCTGGTCTCGTATATTTTTTTCACGTGGAAAGTGGAAGGTTGATGGGAAAGGAAAATGAGAGAGAGGAGGAATGGGAAGGAGATGAAAAGAGAATGAGAGGTCGACGAGAAAGAGAAAGAGAGGCAGAGCTAAACATAGAGAATGTGATGAAATAACAGAGAGTCAGCGAGAGAGAGAGAGAAAGAAAGAAAGAAAGAGACAGACAGATAGAATACAAAAAAAAGAGCAGAGAGGTGGGCTGAGAGAGAGAAGGAGGGAGAAAGGGAGAGACAGAGAGACAGAGATAAGGAAAGAGAGAGAGAGAGGAGATAGCGAAAGGGAGAGACAAAGATAGCGAAAAAGAGACAGAGAGACAGAGATATCGAAAGAGAGAGAGATATAGAACGGAAAAATTAACTAGACTTCCATTATAACCGCGAGGAGGAGAGAAAAAGAAAAGTAAAAAAAAGAAAAGAAAAGAAACATGAACAAAATTCTTCATGTGAAAAAAATAATCACGGTAAGATAAAAGATTTTTAAAAGAATCCATATATCACTGGAATCCGAGGAAAGAACAAGGGTGTTATGAGTTATTGCGTTCACAAAGATGCATTGTTGACGGGAGAACAATGCCTTCAGGTGCCAGGATTCACACCGGGGGGGGAAAGGAGAGAGGGGAGGGGGGGGAAGGGAGAGAAGGGGGGAGGGAAAAGGAGAGAAGGGAGGGGGGGAAAGGGAGAGAAGGGGAGAGGGAAAGGAGAGAGGGGAGGGGGAAAGGGAGAGAAGGGGAGAAGGAGGGAGAAGAGGAGGGGGGGGGGAAAGGGAGAGGGGGGAGGGAGGGGAGAAGGGGGAAAAGCGGGAGGGGGGGGAAAGGAGAAGGGGGAAAGGAGAGAAGGAGGGAGGGAAAGGGAGAGAGGGGGAGGGGAAAGGGAGAGAGAGGGAGGGGGGAAGGGAGAGGGGGGGGAAGGGAGGGGGAGAAAGGGGAGGAGGGGAGGGAAAGGGAGAGAGGGGAGAGGGAAAGGGAGAGAAGGGGGAGGGAAAGGGAGAGAAGGGGGAGGGGGGAGAGGAAGGGAGAGAGGGGGGAGGAAAGGAGAGAGGGAGGGAAAGGAGAGAGGGGAGGGGGGGAAAGGGAGAGAAGGGGGAGAGGGGAGGGAGGAAAGGGAGAGAGGGGAGGGGGGGAAAGGGAGAGAGGGAGAGGGAAAGGGAGAGAGGGGAGGGGGGGGAGAGAGGGGAGGGGGGGGGGAGAAGGGAGAGAAAGGAAAAAAAGGAGAGAGGAGGGAAAGGGAGTGAAGGGGGAGGGAAGGGGAGAAAGGGAAAGGAGGGAGAGGAGGAGGGTTAAAAACACTCGGATTTGCGTGGTGATATGTCAATAATCTGCTGAGTAATATAGCGTATAATAGTCGTCTAAGATACATATATAAATATGTATATCGTTCATTCGTTCGTTCGTGTGTGTGAAGTTTGTAAGTCGTTCCTAATACGATCCGAACGACACACTCGACAAGGGATTCGATACTTCATTGTGTCGCGTTAAGGGTTTGAATACCACTTACCATAGACCCCGAGATGCCAAGGCGCTGATTGGTCCGCGGGAGGCTCAGTGGGCGGGGCTTAACCGTCGCCCATTCACACACACACTTGACCCGCTTCCAATGTGTGACGAACCTTCAACGGGTGTTATGTGTGTCGAGAATTCTCCTTTTTTTCAACGATGCGAGAAAATTTTGATGTTTAAGGATTTAAAGTTGTTTTTTTTTTCTTTTAATATGGGCGAAATATAAGATTATTATTATTTTTCTTTTTTGGATGTAATTTGGAGTAAGAGGGAAGAAATAATGCCGAAGAAATACCATGAATTCCGTAATTTTGCCGCGAAATGCCATGGCCTACGTAAGAATATTTACGATTTTTTAAGGATATTACCTGTCATCAGACGAAAATGCACCGTCAAGCACGCTCTCATGGAGGCAAAAGAAATCACCAAGATGTAATTAGCATATAATTAACACTAAGATACTATTTTGAGAGAGAGGGAAACGAGAGCGCAACCTCTCGCAGGAAGCCAAGGCGCGCTAATTGGAATTTGAGGCGCCATCTTGACTCGCGCCTTCCCTGTCACGCTTCACGTCACTCACTTTTTTTGGCGGGCTTTTTTGACGGCGGTTATGGTTTCGTCAATTTATAGTTCGCTCGTTACGTTTTGGGTGTTCATTCGTTGTGTGTTTGCTTTGATGTGTTCGTTTTTTTTACCGGAAAATTAACAGGGGGAGAGAGGGAAAAAGCGAAAGAAAAAGTTAGAGAAAAAAAGAGAAAGGACAGGGAAGGAGAAGAGGAGAGTATGTTTGCTTTGATGTGTTCGTTTTTTTTTTTTCTTTTTTTATTCTTCCCGAAAATTAACGGGGGGAGAGAGGGAAAAGGGAAAGAAAGAAAGAGAAAAAAAGAGAGAAAGGACAGGGAAGGAGAAGAGGAGAGTAAGAAGGGGGAAAAAAGAAGGAAAATGGACTATCCCTGGAATTTGGATAATCTCTTCTCCCTGATAAGTTAAAAGAATGTCGAAGATGTGGCTGTCCATCTCTATCGCCATGATAACAACGAACATTAACTAAGTGTCGACTCGCTAGACCTTGAAGGAATTTAACCTAAATAGCGGAACGGGAAAGACACGCTTTTCGCCGGAACTTCAGTCGCTCTAGAAAAAAAAAAAAAAAAAAAAATGAAGGGCGAGGTGCGAAAGGGGGAGGGAAAGAGAGGGTGGAGATATTGGAGGGAAAGGGAGAGAGAGATAAAGATGGGAGATGAAAGCAAGGAAAAGACAGAGAGACCATAATAAAAAGTAAAAGAGCTAAAGAGAGAGATAAAGGGAGAGAGAGAGAGAGAAATATAAAGGGAGAGACGAAGAGGACAGAGAGAGAGTGGAGAAAGATAAAAAAGAAGAGGAGAGAGATAATAAAAGTAAAGAGCTAAGAGAGAGAGAAAAAAAAAGATAAAGGGAGAGACGAAGAGGAAAGGAAACAGAGAGAGAAAATTTAAAAAATGGAGATAAAAGCAAGAAAAAGACAGAGAGAACAGAATAAGAAGTAAAAGAGCTAAAAGGAGGGCGAGAAAGGGCAAAAACAAAAGGGACAAGCCCGTTGACAGCCATGCAGAAATAGCGCGAAAAACAACACAAGACAAGAGGAGGGACTACGGCTATAAAGTGTTTTATCGCAGCAAATATATCGCTCTCGTTTGGAAGATGATATGAAGTTTTATTTTTATTTTATACGCGCATTTTACTGTTAGTTTTAAGAAGGACCAGATTGTAGAGGTGTAGGAGTGAGTGTTCGAACAGGTGATGTAGATTCTGAACCCTTGCCAGTCCTTTTGTTTTTGAAACTATCGTAAATTTGAAATACAAAGAAAAATATATATAATATATTTATATCCCTGCTCTTCTCTCCGCAAAACAAAATATTTCTCAACTATTTTATAGAATAGATATAAAAAACAACGAAAAAATAAGAAAATAGGACAGAAAAAAACGCGACAAATAATTTCGATAGGCCTGTAGTGTCCGGTGTGATGACGTCACATTGGCGGCGGCGGCGACACAGGCGACCACTTCTGTCCTCAAAGATTTAGTCTCTAATTCCTTGCTTAAGCCGTCCTCTTTCTCTCCTTCGATTCTTTCTTTCTTTCTTTTCCTCTTGTTTTTCGCTCCTTTTTGTCTGTTCTTTGTGTCTTTTTTTTTTTTTTTTTTTTCTTTTTTCCCGTTTTTCTTTCTTTTTCCTTGCCATTTTTCTCTGTCTTTGTTGACCCCCCCCCCTCTCTCTTCTCTCTCTCTCTCTCTCTCTCTCTCTCTCTCTCTCTCTCTCTCTCTCTCTCTCTCTCTCTCTCCTCTCTCTCTCTCTCTCTCTCTCTCTCTCTCTCTGTCTCTCTCTCTCTCTCTCTCTCTCTCTCTCTCTCTCTCTCTCTCTCTCTCTCTCTCTCTCTCTCTCTCTCTCTCTCTCTCTCTCTCTCTCTCGTTCTCTTTTCCTCTCTCCTTCTTTCTCTCCTCATTCCTATTCTTTTCACTTTATCGCTAATTCCCCTTTTAAACCCTCTTCTTATTCTCTCTCCGTCCCGAATTCTCTCACTTTGAGGACAGTCCACCCCTCCCCCCCCTCCCCCTCCCCTCCCTCCCCTCCCCTACGAGTTTATAAAGTAATGGCGAGCAAAAAGGTCGTAAAATAAATCCAAGAATGAGTAACTTTTTAAATAATATTTTACTCAACCTCGAGGTAGAAGGACGAGGTCGGGGAGAGGGGGGGGGAGGGGGGAAGGAGGAGGGAGGGGGGAGCGATGGACAGAGGGGGGGGGGAGAGAGGGGGGAAGGGGGGAGTTAGGTGAGTCACTGTCTTACTTAATCTTTCGGGGATGGTTAGGCCGTTATCTACGCTTTTTAAGCATTCTCTTTTTTTTGAGGGAGACAGAGAGAGAGAGAGATTGAGGGAGAAAGAGAGAGAGAGAGAGTGAGAAGGGAGAGAGAGAGAGTAGGGAGAAAGAGAGAGAGAGAGGGAGAAAGAGAGAGAGAGAGAGAGAGAGAGAGAGAGAGAGAGGAGAGAGAGAGAGAGAGAGAGAGAGAGAGAGAGAGAGAGAGATGGAGAGAGAGAGAGAGAGAGAGAGAGAGAGAGAGAGAGAGAGAGAGAGAGAGAGAGAGGTGAAAGAGATAGAGAATGAAAGAAACATTTACCAAGACAAAAGGAGAGAGAGAGACGTGTTCTATATCACCCGAAAAGAGAGAATCAGATCACTATATACCTTTTTGGCTAAAAATAGATAAAATAGCTAAAAATAAATAATCACTAAGAAGAACAAACACTAGATCTAATGTGAAATAAACGAAAATAAACGAAATGTAAATAAACAGCGTCGTCCAGAGGAATTTTTTTTTTACAATTGAAGGCCTTATAGTCAATTCCCGTTTTCTATAATTCCCGCATTTTATTAAAAAAGAAAAAAAAAAACGCCCACGAACGATAGAAAACCACATTAGAAAAAGGCGGGGTTCGTTATAAAGGTTGTTTTCCTATATGCGTGTGTTGTGGGAGCCTAAACTTCTGGCGATAAAACAAGACTACAGGACAGGATTTAAATATCTTGTTTATTTTCACCGTGAAGTCCGCCATGTTTGTTTACATTTGGGATAGAATCAGAGTTCGATTCTGCGTTTTTCTGTTCTTTTTAGACTGAAAATGACACCACAGAACCTCGACGTGTGTCTCACATTGCGCAAAATCGAGCAATCTTTGAAAGGTGGTAAAGAAAACATTTGACTTTATTCTGGGGCCTCTCTGGGCACTTAGAATTTAGTCTGTAGTCCGTTTTATTACTTTGAATCTAGTCTGTGGCCATGTTTATTGCATAGAATCGTGTGCGGCGCTTTTTTTTCTTTTCTTTTTTTTTTTTTTTTTAGAATCCAATCTGCGGCCATTTTTAATATTTCGAATCTAGTCTGCGGCCACTTTTAATTATTTAGAATCTAGTCTGCGGGCCACTTTAATCATATATATTTTAGTCTCCGGCCACTTCAATTACTTAGAATCCAGTCAGCGGCCACTGTTATTACTTAGAATTCAGTGTGCGGCCACTTTAATTACTTAGAATCCAGTCAGCGGCCACTTTAATCGTATAGATATTAGTCTCCGCCCGCTGGTCCTCTGACGCAGTGGAGACGCGACCAGATATCAGCTGGAGAAAAGCGACATTTATACAACGTCAGCGAACTCGCGAGGGGATTCACTGGCGAAATATTTTACGTTAAAAAAAAAGGGATAAAAAGAAAAAAAGAAAATGAGAAATGCGTAGGTGTTTCGTTTTCTTTTATTTTGTCTTTCTCTTTCTCTCTGACTTTTTTTGTTTTTTTCTTTTTTTCTTTTATTTTGTCTTTCTCTCGCTCTCTGGCTTTTATTTTTTTTTCTTTGATGTCCCAGATGAACCAAAGCAAAATAGGAACATTAGAGGAAGTGGGTCCCAGTTTCGCGTCCTCCGTACCCTCCCTACCCCCCTCCCCCCGCCAACCCTTTACCTCCCCCCGGCCACCCCTTTCCCTCCTCCCTTCCCTTCCCTTCCTTTATTTGCTTTCTTTTCGCCTTTCTAATTTCTCTCCCTCCTCCCTCCCCTTTCCCTCCCCCCCCCCCCTTTCCCTCCCTTCCCTTCCCTTCCCTTCCCTTTCCCTTCCCTTCTTTTTGCTTTCTTTTCGCCTTTCTAATCTCCCTCCCTCCCTTATCCTTGCCTCTATTCCAGCTTCAGGAAGAAAGGGGTTCCTGAGTACCCCACCGCCCTAACTTCTCCTTCCCCCTCCCTTCCTTCTTTCCTCCCCTCCGCAACCCCACTCCTTCCTTCCCTGCACCTCAACCTACCTACCCTTTTCTTTCTATTACACTCGCTTTCCTTTCCTCTCCTCCACTCCCTCCTTCCTTCTCTCCTCCATCTCCTTCTCCACTCTCTCCTTTCCTCGTCCCTTTCCCTTCCAACACTCTCCCTCACAGTCGCCACTCTCTCTCCCCCTTCCTTCCCCCTCTCCCTCCCTCCACTATTGCCACTCTCTCTCCCCCTTCCTTCCCCCCTTCCCTCCTCACCATCCTCACCATCGCCACTCTCCCCCCTTCTTCCTTCCCCCTCTCCCTCCCTCACCATCGCCACTCTCTCCAATTCCTTCCCTCCCCCTCTCCCTCTCCCTCCCTCACCATCGCACTCTCCAACCCTTCCCTCCCCCCCTCTCCTTCCTTCACCATCACCACCCTCTCCCACCCTTCCCCTCCTCACCATCACCACTCTCTCCCCCTTCTCCCCCTCTCCCTCTCCTCTCCTCTCCTCACTATCGCCACTCTCTTCCCCTTCCCCCTCTCCCTCCCTCACCATCCCCTCCCCCTCCCCCTCCCTTCCTTCCACCTCCTCCTCTTCCTTCCACCTCTCCCCCCCTTCCCCTTCCCCCTTCCCTCCCGCCCCACCCCCCCTCTCCATCGCCACCCCCCCCCCCCCCACCGGCCTCGAGGGAGCGCGACATTGTCTCCGCCACAATGGCCTCGATGCCAAAAACTGCACCTGTTACCCCTTGCTTGTCCGGTTTACTCGTATTATTATTATCTTTCCTTGGTCGGCTTTTCTCTTTTGCTTTCGCTCTCTTTGTGATGTAACGAAAGTTTTTTTTATTATTTGTTTTATTCTTTTTTTTTTTTTTTTGCAACGAGGATGAAGATTGTTATTTTATTATTATTATTATTATTTTTTTTTTTTATTTTTTTTTATTTTTTTTTTTTTTAGCAACGAGGATGAAGATTTTTGTTATTATTGTTTTTTTTATTTGTTTTATTTTGCAATGAGGATGAAGATTGCTGTTATTTTTTGTTTGTTTGTTTGTTTTAATTTGCAACGAGGATGAAGATTGTTGTTATTATTTTTTTTTTTTAAATGAGTATTTCGTAATGTCATCGTCATCTATGTCTCTTTGTTGGTTTATTTTGAGTCTTTCATGTATGTTTTCTTTATTGTATATTATCACATTATCATATTGTATATTATTGTATATTATCTAAGTTTGACATAATTTCTGTGTGCCTTCCTAACGTAACTTAATTAACATAACTTTGTCAATATATAAAGGTTATCTATTTTATTAAATACGTTCTGTCCTCTTCCTTTGCCTTTCTGCCGCTCTTTGGCATTTCAGTTTTCAAAAGAAGAAGAGAAAAGAAAGAAAGAAAAAAAAACAGATATGTATTTTCCCAACCCTCAGTCAGGCTCATTACTAATGACGTCACCCAGGAGGGTTTCGCGGGCGGTTGCGTGACGTCATAGTGCGTGGTGTGTCTCTCGGGGCCGTTGATGACGTCATAGTGCGTGGTGCGTCTCTCTCTCTCTCTCTCGGGGCCTTTGATGACGTCACGGCGGTCTCTCGGGGGCGGCACAGGGAGGTTTCGTGGCCCTGAGGTTCCCGCGAGGACTGCGGGGGGGGGGGGGGTGAGGTTGCTTTGTCTTGGCGTTTCGTGGTGGTTGTTGTTGTTGCTGTTGTTGTCGTTGTGGTTGTTGTTGTTGTTGTTGTGGTTGTTGCTGTTGTTGTTGATGTTGTTGTTGTAGTTGTGGTTGTTGTTGTTGATGTTGTTGTTATTGTTGTTGTGGTTGGTGTTATTGTTGATGTTTCTATTGTTGATGTTGCTGTTGTTGTTGATGATGTTTCTGTTGTTAATGTTGTTGTTGTGTTATTTTTTTGTAGTTATAGTTGTTGTGGTTGTAGTTGTTGCTCTTGTTGTTGTTGTTGTTATTGTTGTTGCTGTTTGCTGTTGATAATGTTTCTGTTGTTGCTGTTGTTCCTGTTGCTGTCGTTGTGGTTGTTGTTGCTGTTGTGTTGCTGCTGTTACTGTTGTTGTTCTTGTTGTTTACGGAGGGGTGGGAGGTCTACAGGGTGCTTTGTTTATTTTTTTTATTCTGTGTGTTTTTTTCTGTTGGTGTCTTAGGTGGGTTGTTTGGAAGTTTTGTTTGCTTGTTTGTTTTCGTTTGCATGATAGTCATGTTTTCGCTTTTCCAACATTTTTTTTCTATTTTTTTCCGTGCTTGTTCTCTTGTTTGCCTTCCTCTTCGTATTTTTACTCTCTGTCCCAATTCTTTTCCTATTACTTTCTCCGTCTCTTCTTTCGTCTCCCTCTCTCCCTCCCGTTTCTCAACCTCTTTCTGCCCTCCATTTCTCCGTCTCTCTTCCTTCTCTTCCTTCCCTACCTCCTCTTTTTGCTCGTATTTTTCCTTCTCATATTTCCCTCCTCCTCCTGGTTTCTCATCTTTCTCTCTCTCTCTCTCTCTCTCTCTCTCCTCTCTCTTCTCTCTCTCTCTCTCTCTCTCTCTCTCTCTCTCTCTCTCTCTCTCTCTCTCTCTCTCTCTCTCTCTCTCAGTCCACACTGATTTTGTCTTCATTTTCTGTCCTTTTCGATCCATATTAATTTTGTTTTTAATTTTATTCCCCTTTTCAATCAATATTGATTTTTTTCTCTCTCTCTCTTTCAAGCTCTACAGATTGTTTTCTTTCTCTTTCAATCAATACTAATTTTGTTTTTGCTTTGTCTCTTTCCAGGTAAGCGATGGGGAACTACAGTGTCCTTGTTATAGGTAAGATAAAAATATGTATATATTTATTTATTTATTTATTTTTGCACTTGAAGTTTCTATTTTGTCTTATCGTCCATAAGAACATCACTAGAAAAGGATCCTGCATATTAAAGTGATTGTTTTTGTTTACTTTGAATATTTCTTATCATTTCATTATTATTTCATTACGTTATGTCATTTGTTTTCAATCTCTCGCTAATCATTATCATCATCTAACTAATGTTATTATAACTGTTATCATCTTCACTGAGGTCTTGGCTATCATTGGTTGATATTAAGATTACTAGCAATATCATCATCAGTATTATCAACAATATCACCATCTGCATAATAACACAATAACAATGATAAAAGTTCTTATTTTTATTGCTTGTCAGAAACACCACATGTATACACCCATTCGTGCGCATGACATCCAGATCAACATAGTATTAAGCCGAAAGTACAAGGCAATTTTAATTAAAGTGTATGGGGTTTTAAAGTATATGGCAATTTTAAAGTATATGGTAATTTTAAAGTATATGACGATTTTAAAGTATATGGTAATTTTAAAGTGTATGGCGATTTTAAAGTATAAGGTGATTTTATAGTATATGGCGATTTTAAAGTATAAGGCAATTTTAAAGGATATGGCGATTTTAAAGTGTAAGGCCATTTTAAAGTATATGGTAATTTTAAAGTACATGGCAATATAAAAGTATATGGCAATTTTAAAGTATATGGCGATTTTAAAGTATAAGCTAATTTTAAGGTACATGGCAATTTTAAAGTATATGCCAATTTCAAAGTATATGTCAATATTAACTCTCAAATCCCATAATGAGATAGTGGGGGTTAGGATTAAGGGGGGGGAGGGGGGAGGGGATGTGGCATCAGGAGGAAGGAGTAAAGTGGGAGAGGGGGGGAGGGGGTAGTAGGAGGTTGGCAAAGATTTCGGTTTTGTATATTTAGCTTCAGTGGAGCTACCGAGGAGAGAGAGAGAAAGGCCACACTGCTACACATGTTGTAGATTCATTATCATTTATTTATCATTATTATTACTGTTTTTTTTTTTTGTTTTTGTTTTTTTAGATATAAAGATCATTTGTGGCAGTT
>NW_020868774.1:340130-343116 GCF_003789085.1 Penaeus vannamei
CTGGAACTGGTGACGGCCGGCAGTGTAGCGAAGAGCCATCACTCAGGTCATTGTAAACACGATGTCGTATCGATCTGGGAAGGAAGGAAGAGAGGGAGAGAGGGGGGGGTGGTAGGGGAGGGGAGGGAGGGGAGGGAGGGAGAGGGAGGGGGAGGGAGAGGGAAAGGGGGAGAGGGAGGAGGGAAGGAAGAGGGGGGGAAAAGGAGAGGAGGAGGAGGGAAAAAGGAGGGAGAGAGAGGAGAAAAGGAGGGAAAGGGCGATGGAGGAAGAGAAGGAAAAGGGAGAGAGAGGAAGGAAAGGTGCGAGGAAAGAGGGGGGAGAGAAAGGGGGAAAGGGAAGGGGAAATTAAAAGCAGTAGTGGGGTGGATAGGAAGGAAAGAATAACGAAAAGGAAAAGATTGGGATAAGGAACGAAGGAATAGGGATGAGCAGAGCGAAGGAGAAAGCAGAGACGAAGGAAAAGGAAGGGAAGGAAAAGAGACAGGAGAGAGAGAGGAGGGGGGGGGGGAGAGGGATAATGTTGGAGAAAGGGAAAATAGAAGAGAAGAGGAAAGGGGAAGACGGGAGAGAATGAGAAAGGGAAAAAGAGAGAGGAAGAGAGGGAAGGAAGGAAAGGGGTAAAGGAGGGAGGGAGGGAAGGGAAAGGAAGGAGGGAGGAAAGAGGTAAAGAAGGAGGGAGGGGAGGCAAAGGAATAAAAGAAGGGAGGGAGGGAGAGAGGCAAAGGAATAAAAGAAGGAGGGGAGGGAAAAGGAATAAAAATAGGAGGGAGGAGGAAAATAAAAAGGAATAAAATAGGGAGGGAGGGAAAATGAATAAAAGGAGGGAACAGTATCGACCGTCTCTCTCGCTCTCAAGAGTACACCGGCCTACCCCCTCCCTCCTCTCCCCCCCTCCCCCCCCCCCCCCCTACCCCCTACCCCCCCCATCCCTGCATCCCCTCGCCCCGTCACCCCCGAGAGATTAAAAAACCCCTTCCCCGTATTCTTGCCTCCCCCCCCCTCCCCCCCCCCTCCCCTTACCCTTGTGGGAGAAAATACCCATGGGGAGCCAGGGAACGATTTGATACCCCTCTTTCCTTCCCTCTTTCTTATTCTTTCCTCTTTTTTTTCCTTCTTTCCTTCCTCTTTCTATTTCTTCCCTCTTTCTCTCTTCTTCCTTCCCTCTTTCTTATTCTTTCTTCTTTCTTATTTCTTTCCTTTCCTCTTTCTCTTTTCTTCCCTGTTCCTTTCCTTCACTCTTTTTCCTTCTTTCTTTCCCTCTTTCTTTTCCTTCCCTGTTTCTCCTTCTTTCCTTCCCTCTTTCTTCTTCTTTTTCTTCCATCTTTATCTTTCTCCCATTTTCTCTCTTTCCCTCTTTTCTCCGTATCTTTTCCTTCTTCTTTCTCCTTCTTTCCTTTCGTCTTTCTCCCTCTGCCCTTCTCTCTCCCGTCTTTTCTTCTCTCTTTCTCACCTCCTTCCCTTCCTCTCTTTTTTTATCTTCCCTCCTATCTTTTCCTCCTTTTCTCATTCTTTTTCTTTCTCTCTTGTTCCCTTGCTTTCCTTTCTTTCCTTCTCCCTTTCCTGCTCTTCATTTTCTTCTTTTCCACTTTTTCCTTTTCTCTTTTCTTCCCTTTCTCCTCTTTCTTTCCCCCCCATTTTCCCCTCTTCCCCTTTCTTTTCTTTTGCTCTGTTCCCCTCTTCCTTCCCCTTCTCTTCCTCCACTCCCCTTGTTTCCTTCTCTTCCTTCTCTTTTTTCCCTTCTTCCCTGCTTCGTTCTCATCTTCCTTTCCCATCTTTACCACTCTTCCCGTCTCTCTTTTCCCATTATTTTCTCTTTTCTCTTTCTTCTTCCTTCCCTCACTCCCACTTTTTTCCCATCTTCTTCTCTTCTTTCTTCCTTTCCTCATTTCCCTTCCTTTATCCCTTTTCTTCCCTCCCTCTTTCGTCCTTCTTCCCTTACACCTCCTCTGTCTCCTCCCACCATAACCTCTATTTCTGTTTTTCTCCCTTTCTCCCTCGTCCTTTATTTCCCTCCCTTCTCTTCCTTAATCTTTGCTTTTTTCCTCTCCATGCTTTCCCTCGACTTCCCCGCTTTCTTTCTTTCCCTATTTCCTTCCTCTTTCGTTTACCCTTATCCCTTCTCTCTGTCCTCTCTCTCCTCTCTCTCTCTCTCTCTCTCTCTTCTCTCTCTCTCTCCTCTCTCTCTCCTCTATCTCTCTCTCTCTCTCTCCATCTCTCTCTCTCTCTCTCTCTACTCTCTCTCTCGTCTCTCTCTCTCTCTCTCTCCCCCCCCAACATTCTTTCTTTACCCTCCCTCCCTCTTTTTTTTTCCTCTCACTTTCTCTTACTGTTCCTCTTTCTCTTTCCATCCATCGCTCCTTCTCTCCCTGGGTTTATTCCGCCATCTCTCCTTCCATGTCCATATTTCTACTCTCCCTTCCTCCTCTCCTTCTGTCCTGTCTCCCTTCCTCACCCTCCCTCTTCCCTGCCTCCCTCATTCATCTTCCCCTTCTTCATATTCTCCCTCTCCCTCACCCCCTTCCTCTTCCTTCCCTCCCTTTCACTCATTCCCTTTCCCTCCCCCCTCCTCCCTCCTTCCCTCTCACACTCACTCACTCATCTCCCTTTCCCTCACCTATTCTTCCTCCGCTCCTCCATCTCGCTTACCCTGCACCCATTCCTCATTCCCCTCCTTCCTCCTCCCTCCTCCCACCAACTCCTCGGCCCTCCTCCCCCTCCCTTCCTCCCTCCCTCCCTCGCCCCCTCCCCGCTCCCTCCCTCCAGCAATTGTCGCATCAGCACGGAGTGAAGACTTACTAGTGGGTTCCTCTTCGGCTATTTTCGTCCTCCGTGAGAAATAGAAGGCGAAAGGGAGAAGGGGGGAGAGGGAGGGAAGGGGGAAGGGGGGGAGAGGGTAGGGGGGAGGGGGAAGGGGGGAAGAGGGAAAGGGGGAAGAGGGTAAGGGGGAAGGGGGAAGGGGAGAGGGGAAGAGGGAAGGGGGGGGAGA
>NW_020868774.1:343216-345716 GCF_003789085.1 Penaeus vannamei
ATCCCTTTGCCTCTCAGCCCAACTTCCCAAACTCTATCCTATCTCCCTCCTTTCTTTCTCTTCCTCTCCCCCTCTCCTTCCCTTTCCCCTTACCTCTCCCCTCCCCTTCCAACAACCTCTTCCCTTCCCCACTTCCCCCTCCTCCTCCTCCTCTCCCCACACCCATTCCCTTCCACCTCCTCTTCCCCCTTCCCTTCCACCTCCTCTTCCCCCTTCCCTCCCCCACCTTTTTCCCTCTCTCCCCACCCCATTTCCCCCTTCTCTTCACCCCAACCCCTTACCCTTCCCTTCCCCCTCCCTCACCCCCACCTCTCCCCTCTCCACCCACCCCACCTCTCCCTCTTCTCCCCATACCATTCCCACCTTCCCTTCCCCCTCCCTCTTCCCTATACCATCCCCCAATCTCTTACCCTCCTTTCCCCCTCCCCCCACACCATTCACCACCCTTCCTTCCTCCTCCTTCACCCCTTCCCTCTCCCCCTCCTCTCCTCAACACCATCCTCCCAACCCCTTACCCCTCCCTCCCCCCTTACCCCACACCCATTCCCACCCTTCCCTTCCCCTCCTCCCCCTCACACCCACCCCCCTTGTCGATAACCGTCATGGCCCACCAGACGCCCTCGACGACGTAATCAGGAGAACAAAGGGAAGACGTAACGAGACGAAGACCGGAATAAAAGAGAGAGAAAAAAAGAAACAAGAAAGGAGAAAAAAAACGAAGACAAAAAAAAAGATAATAAACAGAGACAGAATTAGGTTGTCATGTTCGGCGGGCGTGATGGAGGATGTCGGCGGAGGGGGGGAAATTTTCGTTTGGCGGGGGGGGGGGGGGGTGTTGGTGGCTTGCTTTGTTGTTTTGGGTGTTGTTTGCTTGTTTTGTTGTTTTGTGGCTTGCGTTGTTTTACTTCGGTTATTTTGTTGTTTGCGGTTGTTTACTTCGGTTGTTTTGTTTGCTGTAGGTTGTTTTGTTGTTTGTGGTGTGTTTACTTCGGTTATTTGTTTGTGGGTGTGCTTGTGGCTTGCTTTGTTGTTTGTGGGTGTTGTGTTACTTAGGTTGTTTTGTTGTTTTTTGTTTTTGTTGTTGGTGGTGGTGTTTTTTTTTTTGTCTTTTGATGTTGTTGATGGTTATTTGTCGTTTGATTTTTGCACGTTTGTTTGTCTGTTTTCTTTATTATTTGTTATTTGTTATCGTTGTTGATGTTTGTTGTTGTTTGTTAACATTGTTATTGACATTGCATGTTATTGAAGCTGTTATTTAAGTGAAAAGGTAAATATTGATTGGTTGCTGTTGTTGGCTGTCATGTTATACAGGGTGTTGCATATAGGAGCGAGATAGTCATTATTATCATCATTATTTTTGTTATCATTATTGCTGTTATGATCATTATTATCATCATGGTGAATGTAATATATATATATATATAATATATTATATATATATATATATATATATATATATATATATATATATATCTGTGTTATATATACATTTTCTCTCTCTCTCTCATCTCTCTCTCTGTCTCTCTCTCTCTCTCTCTCTCTCTCTTCTCTCTCTCCTTTCTCTCTCTCTCTCTCTCTCTCTCTCTCTCTCTCTCTCTCTCTCTCTCTCTCTCTCTCTCTCTCTCTCTCTCTCTCTCTCTCGTCTCGTTATCATTTCAATTTCTTTGTTATAACTGTAGTTGTAGTATTGGTTGTTGGTTGTCTTTGTTTTGTTGTGTATTTCGTTTGTGCCATTATTAGTAGTAGTAATCATCATCATCCATTTATGTCATCATATAATATCAATCATCATCTCATCATCATCATCATCATCATTATCATTCATCATTATCATATCATTTCCAACATCACAACATCATCATCATCTCCCACTCATCATCAATTTTTGTATGATCATCACCGCCATCATTTGCTATTATTATCATCATTATCATTATTATTAGCATTAGCTGTTGCTCTTGTTCTTGTTCTTGTTGTGATGGTTATTGTTATTGTTTTTATAGTTATTGTTATTGTTATTGTTTTGATTGTTATTGTTATTGTTATTGTTTGGATTGTTATTGTTATTATTCTTATTTTATTTTTGTTATTTTTCTGGGAGATTGTTGTATGGTAAGACGGCTTATCTGTTGCTTGTTGTGGGCTGTTGTTATTTTGGAGGGTCGGGTATTTTGTTCTTTCTGTTATTATTTGTTCTATTGCTGTTGTTCACATTGCTCTGTTTCTTGTTGGAAGGAGAAGAAGGGCTGAGGGATGGTTGTTGTTCGTCTTATTCTTATTCTTCTTCTTCTCCTTCTTTTTATTGTTATTGTTATTATTATTATTATTATTATTATTTTCCTTCTCTGCTTCTTCTTCTCTTCTTTCTTTTTTTCTTCTTCTTCTTTTTTCTTTTCTCCTCCTCCTCTTCCTCTCCTCCTCCTCTTCTTTCTCTTCTGCTTCTCCTTCTGCCTCTCTCCTTCTCTTTCTTCTTCTTCTTCATCTTCTCCTTCTATTTCTC
>NW_020868774.1:350716-353216 GCF_003789085.1 Penaeus vannamei
GAAAAACACTGAACGGCATTTTAACGGCCGCTTCGCTCGGGCGGCCACTGCTGCCTCCTGACGGCTGGGCCACATTGCGGAAGAGGTGGTGAGAGGGAGAGAGAGAGGCGGGGAGGGAGGGAGGAGAAGGAGAGGAGGAGAGAGAGAGGGTAGGGTAGGGGAGGGGAGGGGAGGGAGGGAGGAGGAGAGGAGAGAGAGGGGAGAAGGAAGAAGGAGAGGAGAGGGAGAAGAGGGGGGGGGAAATAGGAGAGGAGAGAGAGAGAGAGAAAGAGAGAGAGAGGGAAGAGAGGGGTTGCAATAGGGAGTAGGAGGGGGAAAGGGAGAAGGAAAAGGGCTAGAGAGGAAGAGGATAGAGATAGGGAGAGGGAAAGGAAAAAGAAGGAGAAGGAGAGAGAGAGGGGGAGGGAGATAAATAGAAGGAGAGAGGGAGGGGGTAGGAGAAATAGAAGGAGAGAGAGAGAGAGGGTAGGGAGAAATAGAATGAGAGAGAGAGAGGGTGTAGGGAGAGAAATAGAAGAAGAGAGAAAGAGGGGAGGAGAAATAGAAGGAGAGAGAGAGAAGAGAAGAGACAGAGAGCGAGAGTTGAGTGTATTCTGAAGTCGCAACGATGCACAGCCACCTGCATCCCCCTGTCAGCGTCCATGGGTGATGCTCTCTGTTGTTCTTCCATTGCAACGTTGGTAGTTACGTTGCATAGACGTTGCTCGATGCACGTAGAAGTTGCAAAGAAGGGAAAGAGAGAAAAGGAGAAGAATGTAAAGATAAAGATGGTGAATAATCGAGATGAGAAGGAGAAGGAGAGATGTGAAGGAAGAAACAGAGAGAGAAAAGGAGAAGAGTAAATAAAAGAGAAGTTGAATAATCGAATGAGAAGGAGAAGAGAGATGTGAAGAAAGAAACAGAAAAAAGAGAAGAGTAAATGAAAGAGAAGTTGAATAATCGAGATGAGAAGGAGAAGGAGAAGAGAGATGTGACGGAAGAAAGAGAGAATAGAAAAGAGTGTGAAACTGAAAGTGATTGGGGTGTTATTAAAGGATTGAAAGACGGGGAGGGAGACAGACAAAGGCAGAGGGAAAGACAGACAGACAAAGCAAGCAAACAGACAGTGATAGACAGGAAGACAGACAAACAGATAGACTGAGAAAATTGAAACGTACATGCATTAACACACGTCCATATTTACACACACACACACACACACACACACACACACACACACACACACACACACACACACACACACACACACACACACACACACACACACACACACACACACACACACACACAAACGAATATTAAAAAAAAAAACATTAATGAGATAGTCCTTTGCATGAAAATTTGATAATACACTTTGCATGCCACTTTACATTCCCAACACGTGTTATTGTCTCACGTGACCCCGCGACCTTTGACCCCACGGCCGAAAAAGCAATCACTTTGACCTCATAAGTCCCTCATCTGATGCCTCATGTTCCGAAGGTTGACCTCATGATTTCTAACCAATTGTCTTCTGCAACATCATATAACCCTCATGTAGGCCTAAGTTTCCATGCCTACACGGTAACCTTTCGAAAAATTCACATAAAGAAATCAAACTTAACATACAAAAGATGTTCTTGGCATCACATTTAACATCCACATTTCACATAAACCCTCACAGCTCTGCATGAATAAGCTATGTAAACTTCACATAAACCATATTTATATATCTTCAAACCTCACAAAAGCACATTTAACTTCACATAAAAACCTCCGAACTTCACATAAAAAAACCCGCAAACTTCACAAAAAAAAACCTAAACTTTTCATAAAACCCCACCAAATATCAGACAAAAACCCTGCAAGCTCCTCATAAATTTCAACCTCATAAAAAATCCTCCAAACTCATAAAAACTTTCTCATAAATTCCAACCTTATAAAAATTCTCCAAACTCATCATAAAAAAACTTTCTCATAAATCTCAACCTCATAAAAATCCTCCAAACTCCTCATAAAAAATTCCCAACCTCATAAAAATCTCCAAACTCCTCATAAAAAATTCAACCTCATAAAAATCCTCCAAACTCCTCATAAAAAAACTCAAAATCCTCCAAACTTCCTCATAAAAAATCCAACAAAAAAAAAACTCCTCATAAAAAAATCCAACCTCATAAAAATCCTCTCCAAACTCCTCATAAAATTCCAACCTCATAAAAATCCTCCAAACTCCTCATAAAAAATTCCAACCTCATAAAAATCCTCCAAACTCCTCATAAAAAATTCCAACCTCATAAAATCTCTCAAACTCCTCATAAAAAAATTCCAACCTCATAAAAATCCTCCAAACTCCTCAATAAAAAATCCAACCTCATAAAAAATCCTCCAAACTCCTCATAAAATTCCAACCTCATAAAAATACTCCAAACTCCTCATAAAAAATTCCAACCTCATAAAAATCCTCCAAACTCCTCATAAAAAATTCCAACCCATAAAAATCCTCCACTCATAAAAAAATCCA
>NW_020868774.1:366287-376287 GCF_003789085.1 Penaeus vannamei
TATAGTTGCTCGCCCCGTACTTATACAAATTCCATATTTATTTTTTCCTTACACGCATTTATACAATTTCCTTTTTTTCCCTTACCCGTACATATACAATTTCCCTATTTATTTTTTTCTTACCCGTATTTATACCATTTCCTTATTTTTTTCTTCTTATTTACGAGAGAAGACTATAGGTGCTCGACCCGTACTTATACAATTTCCTTATTTATTTTTTTCCTTACCCGCATTTATACAATTTTCCTTTTTTTTCTTACCCGTACATATACAATTTCCCTATTTATTTTTTTTCTTACCCGTATTTATACCATTTCCTTTTTTTTTCTTATTTACGAGAGAAGTACTATAGTTGCTCGTCCCGTACTTATACAGTTTCCTTATTTATTTTTACCTAACCCGCATTTATACAATTTCCTTTTTTTCTTACCCGTACATATACAATTTCCCTATTTATTTATTTTTCTTACCCGTATTAATACCATTTCCTTATTTTTTCTTCTTATTTACGAGAGAAGGACTATAGTTGCTCGCTCCGTAAGAGAATTGGCGCGGGGACGATGACGAGCGCGACGCAAAAATACAAACCGTTCAGTAAACAGCAGTCATCGAAGCCACAAGGATTAGGCGCGTCGGTTCCCTGGAGCCTCTCTTGGCAGGCAGGCTTGAGGGAGAGAGAGAGAGAGGAGGAGGGAGAGAGGAGGAGGGTGAGGGAGGGGAGAGAGGGAGAGAGAGATGGGGGGGGGTGAGGGTGGATGAGAGAGAGAGAGGAGAGGGGGAGAATGAGAGGGGAGAGAGGGTGGAATGAGAGGGGGAGAGGGAGAGGTGGATGAGGGGAGGAGTGGAGAGGGTGGATGAAGAGAGTGTGGAGAGGGTGAGGGTGGATGATGGAGAGAGGGAGAGGGTGGATGAGAGAAGAGGGGGGGGGAGAGGGTGAGGGTGGATGAGGGAGAGGAGGGAGAGGTGTGGATGAGAGAGAGGAGAGGGGATGAGAAGAGGGAGAGGGTGGATGAGAGAGGGAGAGGGATGAGAGAGAGGGGGGAGAGGGGGACGAGAGAGTGGGGGGAGAGGAGTGGACGAGAGAGGGGGGGAGGGGGAGGAGTGGATGAGAGAGAGGGGGAGGGTAGAGGGTGGATGAGAGAGAGGGGGAGAGGAGAGAGGTGGATAGGAGGGGAGTGGAGAGGGTGAGGGGGGATGAGAGGGTGAGGGTGGAATGAGAGAGAGGGAGAGGGAGAATGTAGATGAGTAAGGGAGAGAGGAAGGAGGGGAAGTGGATGAAAGAGAGGGGAAGGAGGGGGCGAGTAGGTGAGGAAAACAGAGAGACAGACGGATAGACAGACAGGCAGAATGAGAAAGAAAGAAGAGAGAGAAAACGAGTTGCGCGCGCATGATGTAGGTGAAAGAGATGTGTGCGTGTGTGTGCGTGCGCATGCGTGATGGGAGAAGGGATGCGTGTACGTGTGTGTTTTGGGGGAAGTACGTTTATGTGGCCGGGGAGGGGGGGGTGAAGGGTAGGACCATGTGCGTGTATACGTGTATGACCATGTGCGTGTATACGTGTATGACCATGTGCGTGTATACGTGTATGACCATGTGTGTATATGTGTGTATGACTACATGTACGCGTCTGAAATTGTGTGGGTGTGACGGAGACTGTGTACTTGTATGTGCAAGTGCAACCGTCGGGGGAATACCTAATTTTACTACTTGGGAGTCCTCGGTCTTGCAAAACTGGGCTTCTTGCATGAATCAGTTGTGCTGCTTTGCGTCTGTCCACCAAATTAGGGAAGATCGTGGGAAATACGTTTTTTTTTTCTCTAATACATTTTGAATAGAATAGAATTTGATTTTTGAAGGAGTTGATAGAACCTTGAAATCACGTGATGGTATCGGTTTGCTTGACACATTTCGAATAAAATCAGATTTAAAGAAAAATAGGAAAGATAGCCTATAAAACAAGATTTTTTTTTTTTTTTTTTTTTTTTTTTTTTTTTTTTTTTACAAATTTCGAATAGATTTAGATTTGCACACAAAAAATATACCTCGCAAAAAAGAATGGTTTTGTTTAAAAAAGGAAGAGAATCAAATTTTAAAAAAGATAGATAGACCTACAAAACAAGGATTTTTTTTTTTTTTTTTTAATACTGGACATTTCGAATGGAATTAGATTTAAAAAAAATACTTATCGAGAAGAATTAGATTAAGAAAAGACACAGACCTACAAAACAAGACGGGCTTTGTTTTGTTTTTTATACATTTGTGATAGAATTAGAAGACGAAAGAAAACACGGAAGGTTTCTGTTGTCAAAATGCATTTCGAATAGAATTGGGAGCTCAAAAATAGATAGGCCTACAAAACAAGAATGATTCCGTTTTTTATATACATTTCGAATAGATAAAAGCAAAAATAGATTTAGAAAACGCGAGTGATTCTGCTTTTTAGATTTGATTTCAAACAGAATTAATAAAGTCTCTAAGAAATAGAAAACAAGAATGGTCTCGAACTCGGTTGACTAGACCGCTGTTAATGATTGTGTAATTGTACTTATTGGGGAAGCGTGGAAAGTGTGCTTGTGCGTGTGTATGTATGTGTATGTGCGTGTTGGCGCAGGTGTTGTCACTGGAAGCTGACCAATATCTTTCATGCCAACAGGAAATTGCGAAAGATTAGTTCGAGAGCACGAGTTAGGTCTGCGTAAGGGTTGTACAGGTCCTTGTTGTTGTTGTGGGTGGTGATGAGGTTGTTAGAGGTGGTGGTTTCATTGTTGCTGTGGTTGGTGGCGCTTTATTCGTAGTATCATAAATTCGAGAAACGTGCAGGGTTAGGAGGTACGCTCAGTAGAAAAAATATCTTGCCTTTTTCCTTTGTTGTGGGTGGTGGCGGTGTTGTTTTTAGTGGTGGTGGTTTTATTGTTGTTTTAGTGGTGGTGGTTTTATTCGTAGTATCATAATTTCGAGAAACGTGCAGGGTTAGGAGGTACGCTCGCTAGAAAAATTATCTTTCGTTCTTTTGACTTAATATTATACGGCGATGAAAGCGGTGGCAAGAAGTATTGTGAGCTCGACCTGATGTTGGTACCCCTGCTCACACAATATTATGCATGATCCAAGTAACTTCAATCCTAAATAAATTCCATAGTAATGACGATGTTGTCTGACAATTCAAGCAAATTGAAGAGGAAAAAGGGTTTTGAAACGCCAGTAATTTTGATATTTCGCGTTTCCACCACCAGCTTGGCGAACGCTGGCAACCCTACGCGACATGGATGACACTAATGTTCCCGTCAGCTGGTGTCCGTTTGCAGAGTGTAATTGTTTCTGTGCCGTGATAGTTGGGGCAAGAACGATATGGCGATTGAGGGTATGATCTTAGTAGTTTCACATGACTGCCCAGACTTGGATTCGAGATTGGACTTGGGATCTGGCAGTTTGGGTGGATGTGACACAACGTATTCTCAGGGTGTTGTCGAAACCCACGTGTTCAATCGCGCGCTGCCAGTGGATGGTAACCCCGGTCATTCCTTGCACACAGATTTGGAAAGAATGAAACAGACATCATGTCACAGCAGAGAATATCCATTATAATTAATGTAATTAAACCTAAATCTTAAAAAAAAATCCTGCACGCCGTAAAATGCCTTTGGCCCGGGAACTCACCGATGGTAGAAACACGTTTTCCAGGATTTTTTCGCGGGCAGAGAACCCGTAAATCTGCCGGGCCCGACATTCGTCCTTCCCGACCCAGAAGTTTCTGACAGTCTGTCCGCACGATGTTGCCGGCAGAACAGAAAGGGTCCACATCCCTTGCAGTAGTTATGGCCTGATTGAAAAGAAAATTGATGAAAATGAGGAACTAACAATAAGACGACATGGCAACTAACTACAGGCCACGCCCCCTTTTCAAACCCAGTCAGCTGTAAGAGGTGTTGCCACTGAGTACCATATGGCTTTCATTAGTTCGTGGTATTCATGCACTTCCAACTTGTCTTTCAAATAGCACACTGATTTATGGTTTCGAATCGCCTTTACTTGACCCTCTTCCCCCGTCGTGCATCTAGGGCGTCCCCTTCTGGCCTATTTTCTGGTGGACCTAGTTTCCGGGTGTCGCTGGATCCACAGAGACACGATTGGCTTCGAAATAACCTAATCTTCTTGATATTCCTGGTCTTGATAGTCCCTCAGACCGCAGTTATGGCACTACGGATTGTCTGTGAGGTATCCATTACTAATATAAGATATGAAATAATAAGATACGGAGCCCTAGCCATATCTGCTCCGAAACACAGTTCGAACACGTTATGAAGCTTCATCTTTTAAATAAATACCAGCCTTTCCGTGTCAATTGGCGATTGTTTACCGACTGCATATCTTCGGTTTTCTGTCCTGACCATGATTCCGCTTTTAATTGAAACTTATATTGGTGTCATCGCAACAAATCTCTCAAGGTTTATGATAGATGCATTTTGGATTCGTATTGAATTTAAATCTTTCTCGAATAATTAACCAATTGTTCAACTGTCTCTTTAAAAAATCGGTATAGAAGTTCTCTTGACTTAGATGATATATAGAACTTGAATTAAGAATGTCTGCCTCTCTCTCTCTCGTCTCCTCTCTCTCTCTCTCTCTCTCTCTCTCTCTCTCTCTCTCTCTCTCTCTCTCTCTCTCTCTCTCTCTCTCTCCTCTCTCTCCTCTCTCTCTCTCTCTCTCTCTCTCCTCTCTCTCTCTCTCTCTCTCTCTCTCTCTCTCTCTCTCTCTCTGCGACGATCGTACTCAAAGAAATGGCATTGAAGGAATCTATTTTTCTATTGATTTGTTGTCCTTATTTTCATTTATTGTTGTTTTACTTTAATAACTTGTTACACTTTTTTTGTAACTTTTACATAAATTCCTCATTTTTATAAGGAAGTGACGCTCAGCTTCTCTCTCTCTCTCTATTTGTACTCTATTTAGTATCTCTTATTACAATTTTTTAAATGTAATCTAGTACAGAAATTCGAGTAGCACTCACTTCTCTCTCTCTCATTTGCATTCGATTTAATATCTCTTATTATTTTTTTTTATTCTAATCTTTTACATAAATTCCTCATTTTTTAAAAGGAAGTGGCACTCACCTTCTCTCTCTCCCTGTAGGTCTGCGGCCGTACCGTGGGAAAGTGACCTCGAAGTGCCTGGGTCTCCTGGGCACCGTCTGGCAAGCCACCTTCGCCAGGGTAGGAGAGGACTGGGTATTCCTGGCGGTGTTGGGCGTGGGATCTCGTTTATTATGGACTATGGCATCGCAATGTGTAATAAAGGTAAGGTTTAAAGTTGTTGTTTTTTGTGTGTGTATGATTTGGAAAATATTTTATATGTATTTTGTTTTGTGTTTGTGTATGGTTTAGAAATTGTTATATATATATATATATATATATATATATATATATATATATATATATATATATATACTTTTTTGTGTGTGTATGATTTAGAAAATGTTTTATCATAGGTTTCGGTGTTTTGAGGAGGTGTGTGTATGGGTTTAGGGTTAGACACACACGTATAGTCGTATGGGTACATGTTCACTCATGGATACGGTCATACATGATGCACGCACGCAGACACACACACACACACACACACACACACACACACACACACACACACACACACACACACACACACACACACACACACACACACACACACACACACACACACACACACGCACACGCACACACCTGGCTCCTCCCCAGCTTGGTGACTACCGCAGCCAGATTTTGTGGCAAATTGGTACTACGTTGGCGCCATTGACCAGTTCCCTTCCGTCTGTCATTGGCTTCCCGCTCCGCCTCTCTCTCTTTTGTCTTATTCCATTTTCTTCTTTTTTGTTCTCTTGTTTTTTTTTTTTTTTTTTTTTTTTTTTTTTTGGGGGGGGTTGTTTGATTCTCTCTCTTAGTCTCGTTGCTTTATTATTTTTTTTCTCTCTCTCTATCTATCTATCTATCTCACTCTCTCACTCTTTTCTCTCCCCTTTTCTCTCTCTTCTCTCTCATCTTCTCTCTCTCTCTCTCTCTCTCTCTCTCTCTCTCTCTCTCTCTCTCTCTCTCTCTCTCTCTCTCTCTCTCTCTCTCTCTCTTCTCTCTCTCTCTCTTTATCTATCTACCTTTACCTATATATCTATTTCCTTTACTCCTTTCCCTTCTCTTTCCTTTTTATCCCTTTTTGCCCTTGCTTCCTTCCTCCTTATTTTCTTCCCTCTTTCCCTATTCCTCCATCTCCCTTCCTCTTTCCCTGTTCCTCCATCTCCTCTTTCCCTCCTCCTCAACCTCCCTCTTTCCCTCCTCCTCCACCTCCCTCTTTCCCTGCTTTTTTTTCCCTTTTGCTTCCTGCTTCCTTTTTCGCTCATTCTGGTCCACTTCAGGTCCGCTTCTGGCTCGCCCTCCGGCCAGTTCTCGTTGGCAGCCCGTCGTTGGCACCGGCTGTTTGGGCTGGTCCTTTGGAGGCGTTTTCCAATTTGTTCTTTGTCGTTGTTGTTGTTGTTTTGTTGTTGTTATTGTTGTTTGTTGTTGTCGTTGTTGTTTTTTATTCTCGTTGTTGTTGTTGTTGTTTATTGTTGTTTGTTTGTTATTGTTGTTTGTTGTTGTATTGTGTTGTTGTCGTTATTGCTGTCGTTGTCGTTATTGTTATTGTTGTATTTGTTGTTATTCTTTTCTTTTCTTTTTTCTTTCTCTCTTTGTCCGGTTTTTAATGGCCGGTTTGTTAGAACTGTGCGAGGTCCGACCCAATGAATATTCATTATGCTGACATATACACAGAAATAAATGCATACCTATCAGTCTAGAAATGCATATATACCGCATAGATAGATAAGTGGATATCTATCAGATAGATTGATAAGTGTGTATCAGTTAGATAGATGTGTGTATCTAGTAGATAAATAAGTATATTTCAGATAAGTGTATATCTATCAGTTACATAGATGTGTGTATCTAGTAGATACGTAAGTGTATATCTTTCTATCATCTATCAGATAGATGCGATGTGTTTCTACATGTCTAGATAGGTAGATAGTAGATCAGTAGAGAGATAGATAGAGAAAATAGATTGATGGCTAAGTTAGAGGAATTGATGGACGAATAGTGGGATAGATGGATATAAAGATAAAAGCATGAATGGACAAGTTATTCAATTATGATATGAGAGAGAGAGAGAGAGAGAGAGAGAGAGAGAGAGAGAGAGAGAGAGAGAGAGAGAGAGAGAGAGAGAGAGAGAGAGAGAGAGAGAGAGAGAAAAGAGAGAGAAAATAAACTTGGCCGTAAGTCTCGTATCTATTTGTCTATTTTTACATGCATATTCTTCTTACTTTCCCCACTTCGCTATTTTGCATCTAAAGTATCTATTGACCTCTCCTTTTTTGTTTTGTTCTCTCTCTCTCTCTCTCTCTCTTTCTCTCTCTCTCTCTCTCTCTCTCTCTCTCTCTCTCTCTCTCTCTCTCTCTCTCTCTCTCTCTCTCTCTCTCTCTCTCTCTCTCTCTCTCTCTCTCTCTCTCTCTTGTCCATTATTTATACCCATCTATCCCACTATTCGTCCATCAGTTTATCTAACTTATCCATCGATCTATTTTCTATCTTCTCTACTGGTCTACTATCTACACATTTATCTATTGCCATCCTTTCGACCTATCTATTCAACTATCTGTTTATCAATCTTCTATCATTCTTACCATCAATCTGTCTATCTATTACCAACCTATCTTTCGATCAGTCTATCTATCTATCTGTTTATCATTGTTATCTGATCTATCTACCTATCTATCTATCTATGTATCTATCTATGTACCTATCTATCTATCATCTATATACCGATCTATCTATATATCTATCTATGTATCTATCTATCTATCATCTATATACTATCTATATCTATCTATATATATCTATCTATCTATATCTATCTATCTATCTATATCTATATCGTATATACCTATCTATCTATGATCTATATATCTATATATCTATCTATCTATCTATCTATATACCTATCTATATATATCTATCTATCTATATCTATATTTATTATATTAACCCTTTCGCTACGCCCTTTTCTCCCGCAGCTCGAATCTGGCTGTACCGAGACCTAGCGAGCCACACCGCCCTGCAGTACCTCGCGTGGGTGTCTCTGCCTGTCTGCCTCATCCTGTTTTCGGCTGGTTTCGTACACATCTTAGCTCCGCAGGCCGTGGGTAAGTTTGTGGTTTTTTTTATTATTATTTTGTATTGTATTTATTATGTTATTTATTTATTATTATTATGTTTTTTTGCGGGGGAAATGTATTTTTTTTTAGGTTAGGGGCGGGGTGTAGTTGGCTGGTAGGTCTATGGATTTCGTTTATTTATTCAGTTTTACGTTTTGCTTATTTATTTGATTTAGATTTTGTTTATTTACTTAGTTTAGATTTTTTTGTGTATATTTATTTTGTCTGTGCAATGGTGTTAGTTATGTCATTTGTTGCTTTGCTGAAGATTTACTTCGGATGGGTTGGTTTTGGGTTCGTAGCCCCACGGGAGAGAATAATATTTTTGAATGATGAGGATCGTTCTTATTCTTTTACGTATTTCAGTCATTTATATAATTCTCATTGCAATATCCTTGTCATTTTTTCATGTTTTTTAATTACTTCCATTCCAACACTTTCCCCAACCCCTTCCCTCAAAAAAAATCCGTATTTTCCTATCCTAAATCTCCTTTCGCGGCTCCTTCCGAATCGAAAACATCCTTCAACATCCTTCTCGTCACGGCTCATCCTCCGACAAGAAGAAGAAGGAGAGATAATGAGAGGTGGAGAGAGATCCTGGCAAGGAGAGATAAGGTGTCTTTTCTTAGGCTCGTTTTCCCGCTTCGGATTCGAGAGAACTTAAGGCGCCGTGGACTTGTCTGGAGCGTTTTATTAACTGTCGCTGCGTTTCTCTTTTATTTTCTCTTATTCTATTGCTGAAATATATAGGGTCATATATATATTTATTTATTTATTCGTTTATTTATTTATATGATGGTCATCATATCGATTTGCCTTTTGTTTTCTTTCGTGTCATTCACAGTACCTTGAACATTCTTTCCAGAAACATTGTATCTCCTTTATTCTTCTGTAGTTCATCCGTATCATCATCTATTAATTCTACCTTGTCCCTTCATTCATTTTATCCTTTTATATATATCCTCTCATTCTGCCATATCCCTCACCGTCTATTTTTATATTCATTCATTATTGCATCCTTTCTCTTCAGTCTCTCCTACCAAATCTATCCTACCCGTTTTCTTTGATTCTTGTCGTTTCCCGCCAATTCACCGTCACCCATTGTCACTCCTCTTATTGTATTTATTGTCTCATTCAGTATTATTATGTTTATTCACTGTCGTTTTATTTTCTCCATTTGGGGGCTACGAACTGCCAATCTGTCGTTATTGCTTTTTCTGAACCTAAGAATGAATTAAACGAGTAATTTTTTACTTTATCTCATTTTTACTTAGATTTTTATAATAGATATATAATTTTTTTCTTAGTTTTTAATGTCTATTTTTTAGTTTTAGTTTTGAGATGTTATATTGGATTTGTTGGTAGTGATATTTAGATGCTTAGATTTGACATTTTTTATTATTTTTTAATGGACTAATGGAAGATTTTTTTTCCAGAAAAGATGTTAGTATTTTGATGTAGAAGAATGATTAGCCCTATTATTAATATATAGAGTAGCTTTGCAATTATTTTTTTCGTAAATCATAGTGCAATATTGTCATATCAGTGTTGCATTATTGTGTTAAAGAGTTTTTATCCATTTTTCAAACTTTTTATATTATTTTAAATTCATAAAGTATGTATACATATTTGTGTGCGTGTATATACGTAATTGTATATGGTAAGGCTATACTTCTAAGTAAATGTGGCTTTTTATTTAAGCTATGTAATTCCGTTATTTTTTTGGCTTGTTTCAGATAATAATCTTCAATTGATTTGAATGTGCAA
>NW_020868774.1:386287-389784 GCF_003789085.1 Penaeus vannamei
TGTAAGTTTTTTTTTTTAATCCTTGCGAGTGTTTGGATTCGACCAAAAACTCTAAGGACACACGACGCCAGTTTTCACTACTTGCTAACTCGGTTTCTCCTCATGCATTTCAATTTTAGCTAAGCCTTCCCTTAATTACTCTGCCATGAAAAAGAAAATAATGGCACATTCTTCATGAGATATTCTGGTAATACGTCATTTAATGCCAGCGAATTTGATAAAGAATTTTGGGAATATGTATGTCTAAGCCTTGGTACTTTTCCTTTTTCGATTATATACCATTACACGTAGATTTTATCCCGAAGCCCCAATTACGAAATATTTCTTTAGGTTGTTGAACGCTATACTGAGTGTTGGTTATACCTGTGATGGAGGTCTACTAAACCCTGTGGTATTTTTGGGGTCGATTTTTTTCACTTGTTGTTTTTTATATTGTTGTTGGCCTTGATTTGTTTTTCGTTACTTTTCAGTCCTTTCTTTCTTTTTGTTATCTCTCTGTCTCTCTCTCTCTCTGTCTCTCTCTCTCTCTCTCTCTCTCTCTCTCTCTCTCTCTCTCTCTCTCTCTCTCTCTCTCTCTCTCTCTCTCTCTCCTCTCTCTCTCTCTCTATCAATATATATATATGTATGTGTGTGTATGTGTATGTATGTATGTATGTATTTATGTCTATATTTATCTCTCTCCCTGTATGTATGTGCTTATGTCCGTCTGTTTGTTTCTTTGCTTGCCTGTCAGTCACTCTGTCTATCAACCCGTGTGTTTGTCTGTGTCTATCTATCTATCTATCCGTCTATCTACCTATCCTCTCATCCCTCTATCAGTATGCACGTATCACAGTGTGTGTGGCTCCTCGTACAGCGCCCTTTCGACCTCAAGAGCCGATAGATTTAGCCGCGGCGTGGCACTGTGGCACGGTGCCGGCCCAGGGGATGGCAGGAACACGTTAAGAGCGGGCCCCGAGCAGAGGGTTGTCAGCTCTGTCCCGTGTTTAAGAGCCGTCTGCGGCGTCGACGTCCGTGTGTCGAGGGGGCGGAGGCATCCTGACTTCTTTATCGAGAAAATGTGTGGATGGGTTGCTTGTGGGGAGATTTGTCTATTTTTCGATTTTGTGTTTTTTTTCTGCTTTGATTGGTTTGATTTGTTTGACATTGGGAAGGAATAGAGTGTTGGAGTGTGATGTATATTTATTTATATGTTTATTTATTTACATATTTATGTTTATTTATGATATTTATGGATGTAAGCTTTGTTACAAATACATCTTTAAAAAAATAAAAATAAAACATAAATTTATAAATTACTAGTGAAAGCTGCGCATCAGGTTCTGCTGCAAAATGCGGGTATTTAGAAAAAAAAAGAAGAAAAAAGCGACAGCACACCTTGCCTTGTTCCATTAATTGGTCCCACATTTGAATCTTAAAACAGCGAGTCTTCAAGATGTTGTCACTTGTTTAGTGTTTCTTGTAAGCCCGACTGGTCCCTCTGAACGTAGATGTTTTAGAACGTTGGGTGTACTTGAGTTGTGTATTGTGTTCGTTGTTGTAGTGTTGTGTTTGTGTTGTTGTGTTCGTGTGTTGGTGTACTTGTGTTCGTGTGTTTGTGTTCGGTACTTGTGTTCGTGTGATTGTATTTGTGTTCGTGTGTTTGTGTTCGTGTACTTGTGTTCGTGTGCTTGTGTTCGAAATGTTTTCAAAGGAGAGAAAGAATCTGTATTGTTGCATACTGGCTTCGTTTTGTTTTTTTCTTCAATCTGTTGTTATATATATACTCTTCATCTATATATATATATATATATATATATATATATATATATATATATATATATATATATATATATATCTTAGGTTATTTTTTAGTTTGCTTTATCCAATTTCATTCTGTCTCAAACCGACTTCACGCCAAGAAGAGGACGAGGCGGAAAAGCAGTTAATGTTGCCTCGCTGTAAACATGTCCTGAACAAGTCTTGATGCCCAGAACTTACAGGAGAATATTATATGTCATATTTTTCTTTCTTTCTTTCTTTGGTGAACTTAAATATGATATTCTCTTGGGACCAGGTCGTTTCTGTTTGACGTGACCTTTTAAGGCGAATGTTAAACAGCTGGTAGTGGAGGCTGGTTCGTTCGTTTGTTTGTTTGTTTGTTTCATTGTTTGTTGTAGTGTTTGACGATTCTTGTGGAGAAAAGTCAGTTATTTTGTTTTCTTTTTTATGTAACCCCTCTTCATCATTCATTTCCCTTTGCTTTGATTCTTTCTATCTCTTTCTCAATTCTTCTTCTATCTTCCTTTCCTCCTTCCTAATTTTCCTTTCTTCTACCTTTATGTTCTACCTTCCCGTCGCTTTCTCTCTCTTCATGCCCCATCCCTCTCGCTCGCCCTCTCCCTCTCTACCTCCTCCCTCCTCCCTCTTTCTCCCTTTTCTCCCTCCCCTTCCTACCTCCCTCCCTCCTTCCCTCTCCATCCCTTCCTCCTCCTTCCCCCTCCCACCTTCCTCTCCCCTCCCTTCTTCCCTTCTCCCTCTCCCTCTCCTTCTCCCTCTCCCTCTCTCCCTCTCCTTTAAGCTTCATCCTCTCTCGCCCTTCCCCCCCTCCCCCCTTTCCCAAACATCTTAAGAGACTTTCTTCCGTATTGCGTCACGTCCTCCAGAAGTCCGCCCACCCTTCTCTTCTTAACTCTCTCTCTCTTCTCTCTCTCTCTCACTCTCTCTCTCTCTCTCTCTCTCTTTCTCTCTCTTTCTTTTTTTTTTTTGGGGGGGGGGGTGTTTGATATCTCTCCCAGTCTCGTTGCTTTATTATTATTATTACTCTCTCTCTCTCTCTCCTCCTCTCTCTCTCTGCTCCTCTCTCTCTCTCTCCTCTCTCTCTCTCTCTCTCTCTCTCTCTTCTCTCGTCTCCCTTCATCTCTCTCTCTCTCTTTGTCTCTCTTATTTGCATTTGTGTTTCTGTTTATTTATTTATTTTTTTTTCATCATCGTTCGAGTTCAATGTGTGTAAGGTAGATGAATAAGGTAATAGTTATGCTATACAAACCAGATTTATGTGAGGTTGAGTCAAATAGGTGGAATTATTTTCAAAAGTTGTTAGGGATAGACTGTTTTGAAGTTTTGGAACCTTCCTTATTTTGGAAGGGAGAAAAAGCACACCAGGAATCTGAATTTTGGTGGACATTGATTCGTTAATAATATGATGTGAATTAAAAAAAGAAATCTGTGAGGGTCGTGTTGCGGACGAGCTGTAGTGGCCATAGACGGTCATGACAGGTGTATCACGATCTGCTGTTACGTGTAGGGTCTTTGCCCTCCCCTTTTTTTTTTTCTCTCCCTTTTTCCTCCTTTTCTTCGCTTCTACTTCCTTTTTTTCCCCTTCTCCCTTTCCCTCTTTTTCCTTCCCTTTCCTTCTTTTTCCCTCTTTTTCCTTCCGTCCGCTCCCTTTCATCCCTTTCCCTCTTTTTTTCCCTACTCCTTTCTTCCTTCGCCTTTTCACAACGATTCCTTTCTTT
>NW_020868774.1:391878-396878 GCF_003789085.1 Penaeus vannamei
GTTTTTTTCTACTGTCGAGCTTTCATGCCCAATCCACTTACAACTATCGTATTTACTGGAGGTTGACTGGTTTGGGACAAAGAAAAACGCGATAGAAAATATGAAATGATAAGTCCCGCCTAACCTGTTCACTGTGAGAGGCGGCGTTCGAAAAGGGTTGGGCCCCATGGGTCCGAGAGGTCCCCCCCCGTAAGGTGTTTTCAACTAGCAAACTTTTTTTCTGCAATTTTTTGCACAATTTTTGTTTTAGCCGATAATTTAAAGACATTCTCGAATATAGCTTTTTTGAATTTGTGACATGCTTTGCGCGAAAAAAGTCGACGGAAAAAAAAGAATTTTTTCAGACGGAAAAACGACACATTGGGCGTCTGACTAGAAAATCGACAATTCTCTCAAAAAAATGGATAAAATTTTCAAAAACAAAAACAAAAAATGACGGAAAAAGTTGCCAGTTGTGACAGCACCTTCAGCGTGGAGAGCGCGTAGACCACGTGTCCTTGGGCTTCCCTCGCAACTGGAGATAGTCTTGTATGCATTTCCGGTTATTCCTTATCGTATTATTAATTTTCTAATCAACACCGACGACCCACTTAGAAGGGTAAATAAGACAAACCAAAAATTAGACCAATAAAGAGATGAAACAGAAGCATTACAGGCTTGAAGGTGAAGCTGGGCCAGACGTCCAGCTGAACCGTTTCGTGTCGGCGTCTTCGAGAAAGCGAGAAACAGCGGAAGGATCTTGTTTCAAGATCCTTCCGCTTAAAGATTAATAACCTTTCAAATAACATAATCCTAAAAAAGATAAATACATCTCACGAGAAAAAAATATCCTAATTGCCTCTAGATGTAAAAAAAAAAAAAAAAAAAGCCACGAATTATTATATTTTTGAGTGCGTAAAAAAATCACTAAGAGCAATAAAATCATAACAAGACGTTTATTTACCAAGCGAGACAGCGAAGAGGAGAATAGGAAAGGGGGAAACACAAGAGAAAGAAATTTGAAAGATTCTAAATGGAAATGGGTTTGCGAGAATGGGAGAGGATGGAAGAGCCCGAGGTTGCAGAGGAAGGCGCTCTTGTGAGGGACTGTCCGCCATGGAGTTTGCACAGTGCGAAAAGCAGGTGGAATACTTAGATGAAAGAGGAAAATTAGTCTCTGTCTCTCTATCTATGATTCTCTTTCTTCTTTGCTTCTCTTTCTCTCTTTCTCTCCTCTCCTTTCCCCTTCTCTCTCTTTCTCTTTCCTCTTTTCTCTCTCTCTTCTCTCTCTCCCTCTCTCTCTCTCCTTCTCTTCTCTTCTTCTTCTCTCTCTTCTCTCTCTCTTTCTCTTTCTCTTCTCTTTCTCTCTCTCTCTCTCTCTCTCTCTCTCTCTCTCTCTCTCTCTTCTCATCTCTTCTCTCTCTCCTCTCTCTCTCTCGTCTCTCTGCTTAATGCAGAATTACGGAAATATTACTTTCCCTTCAAAATACAGGACATAAAAACATTCAAAAAATTTGAACGTGCTAATTAGCTCTGCAATTTAACCGTTTTAACCGTTAAGCTTTCAAATAACATAATCCTAAAAAAATAAATACATCTCACGAGAGAAAATATCCTAATTGCCTCTAGATGTAAAAAAAACACGATATTATTAATATTTTGGAGTGCGTAAAAAAAATCACTTAAGAGCAAGCACCCTCTTGATGGCGCTTCACAGCAGCGTCCTGATGTAGTATTTTGACATTAATTTTCTCGTGAGGAAAACAAATGATTCAGCGCCTTAATTTTTTTCAATCTTGGTCTGGTGTGATGGCGGAGTAAATCATCAAGAATGTGTAATGACTTAGAGAGAAATGAAGATGAGGATTTTAGCAGAACAGACGAGGGTTTATAAAGGAAAACGTGAATTGCGCGGGAATCGTGTTTTCTATCTCTTCTCTTCTTCTCTCTCTCTCTCTCTCTCTCTCTCTCTCTCTCTCTCTCTCTCTCTCTCTTCTCTCTCTCTCTCTCTCTCTCTCTCCTCTCTCTCTCTTCTCTCTCCTCTCCTCTCCCTCTCCTCTCCCTCCCTCTCCCTCTCCCTCTCCCTCTCCCTCTCTCCTCTCTCTCCCTTCTCTTTCTCTTCTCTTGCTCTCTTTCTCTTTCTCTCCTTCATGGGCCGATGATGAGCGATGTTAATTCGACGATTTTCATTTAGGCTCGTTTTCTCCATTTGACGATTTTCATTTAGGCTCGTTTTCTCCTTTCGACGATTTTCATTTAAGCTCGTTTTCTCCTCCCTCTTGTGAATGCAGATGACAAACCTGAACGGAAATTTAGGACTACAAAAAATAGTTGATAAATGGTGAAAAGAAAAAGAAAATCAAAGCAAAAAAGAAGAAAATAAGATCACGAAATTTGTTTCCCCGTTGCATTTCTCCTGTCAGTTCTCAGGGGCCGGAGGGGGTTGCCAGACGCCGCTAGACGAGAGGGGGGCAAGTTTATGAGCGAGTCAACATCACAATAATTAACTCTTAAGGTGTTGCCAGGAATCCACGGGTATATATTCTCCCGCCTGAGCACTTTGGATTTTTTTATGGATGTTTATGGAGCAAATAACGTTAAAATCGAGCATGGCGGAGGGCTGTTGGTGTAGCACGAGTAATAGAATTATGCGCAATTATGGTGAGGGAATATGGTATGGTAGTCGTATGGTGAAAAAATGTGATTATGGTGATGGGAGGGGTAGTTATGGTGCAGATGGTGTCGTTAGTAGGACTAATTCTCTCGGTTATGTTAGTGTTGATATGAGATAGAATTAACCTAATATCCCATTGAGCTAATGACGTCATGACAGTTTGAAATTGATGGAATATGTCAATTGAAGTTCATTGTTTGTTTACATTTTTATTTTCAGTGTTTAATATTAGTTGTAGATATTCACTTCTTTTTGTGGTATGTACATATCGTAGAATTTGTTTATTCTCATTAGTTGTTCGTCTGTAGAAAATTATTATTCTTAGTCATATATCTCTGTTTTCCAACAAACCAGAATAAATTAGGAAATATTTATGTAATAATACCATAACCAGTATTCCAGGCAACCATCGCCCAGTTTATTACAATTTACTCTATTATTTTCTCTCTTCCTTCTTCCCTTCCCTTTTCCGTCTATCCTCCCTCCTCTTATTTATCATTAGCTACGTTGACGCCGCTGTTTCGGACGACCTTCAAAGTGGACATACCATTTGACCCTCAAGAGCTGTTCGTCTTTTCCCTGATTGGGTAAGACAAGCACGCATCGAGAGAGAGAGCGGCCGCCACGTGGTCGTTTCCCGTTTTCTGTTATGCTTGTTTACAGAGTTGCGTTTTCTATTTTACTGGAATTTACCCTTATTTTTCTCCCTTTAACTGTTATTATTGTTTAAATCTGTTTGATATTTATTGGAAATCCTCTTCCTTGTAGGCATAGCCAGGAATTATGAAGAGAAGATGGAATATTTTTCTAATCTTGTGTGGTGTATTGGATTATTCGAGTCAGTGGAAACCTGTTTAATAAAGTTAGATTATGAGTTCATAAATCTAAAGGGAGGAGTTAGTGCCTCCTGCGCCGAATCCCCCCACTCTGCTATGTCAATCTCCCCCCCCCCCCCCATTCTGGCTGTGTCCCCGCCCCCCCCATCTGGCTATGTCACCCCCCCACTCTTGGCTATGTCACCCCCCCCACTTTGATTTAATGGGACGGCGTGTTCTTACCGAGTGCGTTTTCCTGCTTTCTACGTGCGCATTTGTATCTTTTTTAAGGCTTTGCTGAAGACCGCGAGTGGTGGAGAGTATTTTGGTTTATGTATAGATAATATTCCGTATTGTTTTTTTATTTGCTTTCGAATTCTATCTTTCTACCTTCTGTGAGATTCCGTGTTTTTTTTGTTTTTTTTTTTCATTTGCTTTCGAATTCTATCTTCCTAACTTCTCTCGGATTGCGCTTTCTCGCTGTTTATCTACCTCCTTCCTCTATACCTTTCCTCCTTTCTTCCTCTTTTTCTCTCCTCTCCTCTCCCGTTACCCATCTCCTTCCCTATTCCTCAGCTTCCCGAACAATGCCACCTGAACATCGAACTCGTGAACCATCTGTTGGAATAAGCCGTTTTGCAAAATGTCTTAACTCACCTTTTTATTCGCAGCCCTGGCGCCTTTTGGCAGAGAGGGAGTGTTTATTTTTCTCTCTCCATTTTTACCCATACCTCCTCCTCTTGCGTCTTCTTCCTACTCTCCTCCTCTCCTATTTTTTGAATTCCTTCTCTCACCGTCCCTTCTCCCTTACTGCTTGTTCCCTTCCTGCTGTCTCTAATGCTTCTCTTACATTTGCCCCTCCCCCATCTCTCCTCTTTTTCTCCTATTGCTGTATCCCTTTTTTTCTCCCTTTACCCTCTCCACCCCCTCCTCCCCTGATATTGTCCCTTTACCCCTCCCTCCGCTTCTTCCCTACACCCTTCTTCCCATCTAATTCACACCCCCACCACACCCCAAATTTCACCCCCCCTTCCTCCCCCAAACCCCTAATTTCTCCCCCCCCCCTTGTCGCCGCTCACTCACCCCAAAGCCACGTTTTCTGCTTCCCCCTTTCCCCAGAAACTCTGACGGCGCTGTTCAAGACCAACTTCAAGGTGGGGTATCCGTTCGACCCCCAGGAGCTCTTCGTCTTTGCGCTCATCGGGTAAGGCACAGAGCCGGTCCTCGTCCTTTTATGCGGCGGTTCGGTTACGCCTGTTTTTTGTTGTTGTTGTTGTTGTTTTTATTGGTTTTATTATTGTTGGTTTTATGATTATTCGTATATATATGTTATTGTATATTATTGTTATTATCATTATTATTATTATTATTATTATGATAGGACTAGTAGTAATTGCTGCTATTGTAATTTTACTTTTTTTTTTTTTTCATTTGAGTTTTGGGTTGGGTGTTCTTGTATTCTATATTATTATCAATTATTCTCTTTATTTCTTTCCTTTTTTCTTCTTAGTGTTCCTTATTTCTTTCATTAG
>NW_020868774.1:401878-411878 GCF_003789085.1 Penaeus vannamei
TACTAATTTCATCATATTTTTCATGTTTAATATTTTTTCCTTCACTATCTTTTTCTCTATTCTCCTTTCAATGTCACACTTTGTACTTTATTCTGAGCATATTAAAAACCCCTGCCAGAGAACGAGGAATATGTAATCTAAAATTTTAGAATCTAATATTTAGAATTTAATATCTAAAGTTTAATATCTAGAATTTATTATCTAGAATTTAATATCTAGAATTTATTGTCTAAAGCTTAGTATATATAATATAATATTTAAAATTGATATATAAAATTTAATGTCTAGAATTTGATATCTAGAATTTAATTTAGTATTTAGAATTTAAAAAAAATCTAAACGTAGACTATAGTATAATGTCTTTAAGGAGAAAACGACGATTCTTTTTGCCTAAGAGAGAAATATGTATTTTGTATAGTTGTAGAGTTACGTTTAAATCCATATATATTTTTTGAAAGTGTCAAATAATCTTGATTAATAAAGATCGCGATCTATACAAGATTTATTTCCGTTAATTTTTTTTTTTTTTTTTTCATGTTACGGATACTTACGGTTTAAATTTTATTTTTCCCCCTTATAGTCTTGATTTAGTTTGTGAAACCCTCAAAAAAATACAATTCGGGTTCTTAATTGATTTATTTTACGTCCCTT
The DNA here is from genome assembly GCF_003789085.1 of Penaeus vannamei. Taxonomy (NCBI): domain Eukaryota; kingdom Metazoa; phylum Arthropoda; class Malacostraca; order Decapoda; family Penaeidae; genus Penaeus; species Penaeus vannamei. The sequence continues at coordinate 402,530 of NW_020868774.1, forward strand.
CCAAGTTGTGTCAATAATAGTGAGTATGGTGCCATCTGTGATGCATAGACCCCCCCCCCCCCCCACTCCCCTTGGTGCGTTTTAATTAACCCAAATGCGATTGGTTGAGTTCGTGACACTTTGCCACTACAGTCGGTATATAAAAAAAAAAAAAAAAAATAATAATAATAATAATAATAATAAAAATTGAGTCTGCATTTTTTTTTTCTTTTTTATGATACATTAGGCAATAAGAGGAATATATTATATAAATAAGTGTTCAAGAACTCAGCCCCGCACTCGTTTGGGATGCACGGCCATCCCCCCCCCCTCCCCTCCCCCAGACCGCCCCCCCCCCCCTCGAGTCTGTAATTGGTTCGTCTCGGTTTTGCACGAAGTTAAGAATTAGCTCCCCCCCCCCTTCGCTCGCTTCACTAATACCCTCTTGTTTCTCTTTCTCTATTCTCTCAATTTCGTTTTTTGTTTTGTCTCTCTTTCTCTCTTCTCTCATTCCTTTTTTTGTTGTTTCTTTTTCTCTCTTCTCCTATTCCGTTTTTTGTTGTTTCTCTCTCTCTCTCATCGTTTCTTGTTGTTTCTCTTTCTCTCTTCTCTCATTCCGTTTCTTGTTGTCTCTCTTTCTCTCTTCTCTCATTCCGTTTTTAGTTGTTTTTCTCTCTCTCATCTTTCATTTCGCTTCTTCTTGTATCTCTCATTCTCTCTTCTCGCATTCCGTTTCTTCTTGTCTCTCTTTCTCTCTTCTCTTGTTCGCTCATCCTGCATTTTTTTATCTATCTTTCGTTCCCCGCTTTTACTCACTTCCCTTCCTTTTCTTCTATTTTTTCCTGTCTCCTCTCTTCTTTTCTCTTCGCGTCTTTCGTCTGTTTTATCCTTTTTTCTCTTCTTTATCTTCTCTCATGGTTTCCTTCATCACCTGTTCTCTAATTTTGTCTCATTTTGTCCCTTTTTTCTCCTATCATTTCTCTTCTTTCTTTCTCTTTCTCTTTCTTCTCTTCTCACCCTTCTCTTTCTCATTTCTCTCGCCTCTTCTCTTCTCTCATTTATCTCCCCCTTCTCCCCTCACCTCTTCTCTCCTCTCATTTCTCTCTCACCACTTCTCCCCCGTCTCTCATCTCTCTCTCACCACTTTTCTTCTTTCATTTCTCTCCCACCAATTTTCTTCTCTCATTTCTCTCGCCTCTTCTCTTCTCTCATTTATCTCCCCCTTCTCCCCTCTTCTCTTCTCTTCTCTCATCTCTCTCCCCCTTTTTATACTCTCATATCTCACCCCCTTCTCTTCTCTTCACCTCTTCTCCCCCCCTTCTCCCTTCGCCTCTTCTCCCCCCTTCTCCCTTCGCCTCTCTCCCCCCCTTCTCCCCCCCCATCTCCCTTCGCCTCTTCTCCCCCCCCCCTTCTCCCTCCCTCTTCTCCCCCCTTCTCCCTCTCTTCTCCCCCCCTTCTTCGCCTCTTCTCACCCCCCCCATCTCCTCAACCCCCCAAAAGTCACCCCCGTGTTGTCTCCCTCTCCAGCCGCCTGCTGTACCCTTTGTTCGTCATCATAATCTATGGATCCTTCTCGTTCCCTTTGGGTTTGGGACAGTTCGCCGGCACCGAGTTAAATACCCATCAACAGGTGAGGTTCCTTGTCTGTTTGGGTCTCCGTCTCTCCGTCTCTGTCTCTCTCTCTCTCTCTCTCTCTCTCTCTTCTCTCTCTCTCTCTCTTCTCTCTCTCTCTCTTCTCTCTCCTCTCTCTCTCTCTCTTTCTCTCTCTCTCTCTCTCTCTCTCTCTCTCTCTCTCTGTGTCTATTTGTCTATCTGTGTATCTTTCTCTTTCTCTTTTTGAGTTAACAATTAACAGGTAAGGTTTTCTTCTCTCTCTCTATTTCTCTGTCTCTTTCTTTCTCTCTCTCTTCTCTTTCTTTCTCTCTCTCTCTCTCACCTCTCGCTCTCTTCCTCTCTTCTCTCTCTCGTCTCTTCGTCTCTCTCCTCTCTCTCTCCTCTCTCTCTCTCTCTCTCTCTCTCTTCTCTTCTCTCTCTCCTTCTTCTCTCTCTCTCTCTCTCTCTATCGAGACCGTGAGACAACGGAGAGGTAATAAGGAAGTCTTTTTTTGTCTCTCGGGATATCTTTATCCTTGGGCGAGAATGGTACGTCTCTCGTCTGGGAACAGGTAAGGTGGGAAAAAATTACTTACAGGTACTTCGGGGATCTTGTTAGTATGCGACAGGTAAGATCCCGTGTAGTACGAACATTTTTTTTTTTTGTTTTTTTTTGGGGGGGGTGGGGGGAGGGAGGGAGAGGACATTGGTATTGATTGAATACGTCTGTAATTTTTTAAGGTTTCTGGTTTGTGGGATGCTTCTTTGAGGGCGTATTTTTTTTGCTTGTTTCTGTTTTGTAATGGGTCTCTCTCTGCTCCAGGTACTCGTCAATCTCTTTTCTCTATTTTGTATTCTCTCTTGCTTTCTCGTCTCTCTCTCTCTTCTCTCTCTCTCTCTCTCTCCCTCTCTCTCTCTCTTCTCTCCCTTCTCTCTCTCTCCCTCTCCCTCTCTCTCTCCTCCGTCTTCTCTCTCTCATCTTCTCTCTCTCTCTCTCTCTCTCTCTCTCTCTCTCTCTCTCTCTCCTCTCCTCCTCTCCCTCACCTCCCTCTCCCTCTCCCCCTCCCTCTCCCTCTCTCTCTCTCATTGTTTAGCAGTGAATATGATACAGGAGGTCGCAGTTTTTCAGGTCGTCGTTTATTGTTCCAAACTGCAAAGTTCTATAAAATGATTAGGAAGCACACATTGTTAATAAGAAATGTATATTCAGGATCATATGACAATATTTCCTCCTGAGTTTGAACAGCAATTTTTCATCAGGAAACGTTATAAGATATTCGTAAACCGTAGTCCTCCTAGACAAGGCAAGTCGGATCTTCCAAGACATATTAAGAAACACAAGACGAAAAGGTGAGTTAAAAATCCCACAACGACGCGGACTAAAGTGGAATGATGGTCTGAAAACTCCGTGGCAGGCATAGCAAGCACTCACTCCACACACGTGTACTGGAACGTTTAATTTATCCGAGTGCTTCATAAAACGTTGTACGAACCCCCCCCCCCCCCCCCCACCCCTCTCATCTCCCCGCTCCCGTGTGACCCCGTGCTGCATGACTCACGTGTTTTTTTCCCCTCGTTTGGCTCCCACAGTTCCATTAAACCCGGCCTGCACCCTGTCTCACCGAAGGGCACCACACTAGCCGTCTATTCTCTCTGTCTGTCAGCCGTTTCCTGTATCCCGTCTCGATGACTCTGTTGTTCCTCACTATCCAGTATCCGGGTCTGTTGGGTCAGTTCATAGCCTCCCATCTGTCGACCCATCATCAGGTAGGCTTATGGTCGCCGGAGTTCATTGGATTTTATTTTTTAGTATTTTCTTTCGTGGAGTTTTCTTTTCTTTGTCATTTGCTTTTTTTCGTATTGAGCGCGTTTTTTCTTTCTCCCCTCCCACATAAAACAGCCCTCGTCCCGCTTTTTCATGAAAGTTCTTCCGAAGACCCGCCGCCATTTTGTACCTCAACGGTTGAAATTTGATCTCGCGTTACAAACTCTTGGCCCTCCGCCCAGCCCCCTTTTAAAAAAGACAAAAAGAAAAAGGAGTACTTGCTCTCTCATTCAAGCATTCTCCAGCACCTGCTTACACCCCCTAAAATGGGCTTTTTTTTTGCCCCGGCATGCTCTTCTTCCCCCTCAGCCGGCTGCTGTACCCCCTGCTGTTAACTGTGGTCCTCATGTCCCTGACCTTTCCGGACGGGCTAGGCCAGTTCATTGCCGCGCACCTCACCACACACCACCAAGTAAGGCAGGCCAGGAGCTCCCCGGGATCCTTAGGTTAGGAGTCTCCTTGTATTGTGTGGTGGTTTGGAGGCGCAGCGTTGATCCGTCTGGTAAAATCGATTTTCCAATTTGGTATAAAGAGCGTCTGCATGGTAAAAGAAAAGAAAAAAATTATCAGTGATTTAGACGAAACTAAAGAAGGCGATGGTTAGATTTTGAAAACCCGGTCGTTATTTTTTGGAATCTGAATATGCGAGTCTCTTGTTGCTACTAACTAATCATTTACCCTGCATGGCTTTCACAACATGCATTATGGCTTTTTGACAGAGCTAATGTGTAGTTTCTATTTTCTTAAACAGTGTTTTCATATTGCAGTATTATTTTTTCTTCAAGTAAGATAATTCATGTCATTGTGCATTATGATTATCGCCGTTTTAAGGAGTAATGGTTTATTATTTTGAGAATGACCGAAGGGGTCGATTTAAATTTTGCAAATTATGTTTCAACTCTAGAGCAGAGAGCATAAATATAATACTAAAAGCATGTGAATGAGTATGGAGTCTTTACCTGTACTTGCAGAAGATGAATTGCTGTCTGTTTGACATCACAATCGCAGCATTTGTTAGCATTAGAAACAAATGTTAGTATGAGAAGAAAAAAGTGTTTACCTTTCCTGAAGTGGAGTTGTATAATTTTAATAGACGATAAACCTTTTAGGACTTATTTGCATGCACTGAAGGTTTCTTTGTGTGACGTGTGTACTACTAGTGTTTGAAGTGAGTATTTTTTCTTGTTCTATTTTTTCCGTTATCCACAAAATATTAGGTGGTTCTGGAAATATTTCAGTAGCTGGCATGTTGTGATTATGGTTATATCTCACCAATGTTTCAACAAAAGATTGTATTAGATTGATATGATCATCTTTCAATTGAAAGATATTCAAATGAGTATATAAGGTAACCAATTGCAATGGCGGATAGGGCGGGGGGGGGGGCATACTGATGAATTGCACCTCAGTTAATACACTGCATGCAGATATATGTGGTAAAGGTAACAGTGTAATAGGGGTGTAGTACCATTGGTAATAAAATGTTGGCTCACATGATAGATTTATATAATTTCATGAAAACTTTCAGAAATGGTACTGTATGTATGTGTAACTCATTCCTTAGTAGAAAATGCCTCTGAAAAGGCTTTTAGGGGAAAAAAAAAATACTGCAGAGGAAACTCCAAATCTCCCCTAAACCTTTTTTATTAAGACCTATAGTTCCCTGTGTCCTCTTGTTCCCCCCCCCATCCCCTACCTTTGGAAAAATCCTGGATCCGTCAGTGCAAAATTAGGTGTGATGATATTGTTAGCAATTCATTATGATTTTTTTTATATTACTGATTAGTAATGTCAGTCTTGTAGCTGTAACAAGATGAGTCTGGATGAATGTCATAGAATTATAAATCCTCAAATAAGATTTTATTCCATGTTTATTCAACTTTCTGACACATTTTTTCCTCACACAGTTGATGAGTATTTAGTCTTCCTCATAGCAAAATGTTATCCACATTGCCAATGAATATTGATTTCCTCTCCAGTAACAACATTAAGATTAAACTTTTTATGCGCTGTTTTGTCACAGGTGGTGGAGCTCTTCAGCAACGTTACATGGACAAAGGCAGATCACACTGTCCATGAATTTGAGATCGTAGAGAACTGGCGTACTCCTTGGACTGGCATCTTCATCAACCTGCTTATATACATGGTGTTTACGGTAAGAACATTTATCCAGGAGGGTTTTGGTAGAGTGTTCGGTCTTGCTGACATCAGTGAAAAATTACTTATTCTTGTTTGAGTAGGTAATGGTATGTTTACAAGAATCCCAACTTTTGGATTTTATAATTTGGCTTATTTTCATGCGAGTATGCAAATGAAATAATCCACTCTATCTCTGCCGTTTGTCTATTAAATGTTACTTTAATTATTGCCTTCTTTCTGCAGAAACTAATCAATGTACTAAGACAGTATTTATACCTTCCTCCAAACAGTTCTGTGGCAGTGTGGTGGCCAGTACACTACCTGTTCCTTCTGGTATCTTCATCCCGGTATTCAAGATTGGGGCAGCTCTTGGAAGGATTGTAGGAGAAGCTATGGCTGTCAGTTTCCCCAATGGATTGCGATATGGAGGACACAATCACATTATTATACCTGGTAAGGAACACTGGTGGATAATAAATGACCTTCCAAATAATAAGAGGGGCATAAGGCATAATATCCAACTTACTTTTTAGTATATTGAATATAGTAGTCACATCCTCATTCTCCCATAGGCGGCTACTCCATCGTGGGTGCGGCAGCATTGGCAGGGGCTGTCACCCACACCATCTCCACTTCTGTCATTGTCTTTGAACTCACTGGCCAGATTACACATATTCTTCCTGTGATGGTGAGTGTTGACGATATCTGTAACCTTTTTGTTATATGATCTCCATTTCATATTTGTTTCATTCATGTTGTCTATGTTTTTTTAAATCAAATTTTAGTATTTCCTTCTGTGGCATCACATTGCCATTTGTTCTTTTCCAATTTTTTGTTGATGACATCTACATTCTTATTAATTATATTTAACTCAGATCTACAGTACCATTTTTTCTGTACTACAGATTGCTGTCCTGATTGCAAATGGAATAGCACAGCTCTTGCAGCCATCCGTGTACGACTCTATCATTCAAATTAAGAAGCTCCCATATCTCCCTGATATTCTCACTGCCACCTCTGGGGCGTATAACATATATGTGGAAGATTTCATGGTGCGAGATGTGAAGTACATTTGGTATGGAATTACATACAAGCAGCTAAAAAATACACTCAAAGAGCACAAGAAAATCAGATCATTACCCCTCGTTGATTCTCCAGGTATTTATTGACTGGTTAATTTTTTGTAATGGTTGAAATTTTAGCTTTGAAAAATATGATCTTGCAAAGAGGAACAGTTTTAAGAATTTATGATTCTTTTCTTTTCTTATCTGACTCATTCTCTTATAGATTCGATGATTCTCTTGGGTTCCATACAAAGATCAGAATTGATCTCTCTATTAGAAGAGCATTTAGGAAAGGATCGAAGGCTGAGAGTCATCAACAAGTGGAAATTTGCAGCTCAAAGGTGAGTTGTATTGTGTATTAGGAACTATGTATTAATCTCTGTGCCATACAATATGGAATTTTTCATTATCATTCTATATAAAAGGTATTATGTTATGCATTTGGGACATTTGCACATCAACTGGACAGGGAAATGTGGAGGGATAAGCAGTGGACAATTAAGCTTTTGCATCTTTAGATTTATGGTCAACAATCATGTTCACATTTGGTTTTTTGATTTGTAAAAGTGTTAATGAATTGAACGTGATGAGTTGCATGAACTGCTTTTAAGGAAAAAAGTGGTTACTGGTAAAAAAAATCTATTTCTTTTCAGCCAGTTTGAAAGTTTATAGTGTGAATGCAACAGATAGTGAGAGACAGGGAGAAGATAGTAATAGAGCTTTTTTTATTTTGAAAAAAAAAAATGAAATGGAAGTTGATTTCCTCATTTGGAGTCTGTGACTGATGTATGGATATTAAAAAAGATATTGTTTATATTTACACATGAAGTGCAGATTTGATTGTAATTCCTTACAAAACTTCATACTTACAGTTGTTTTTATTCCCCATCAGTAGACTGCCAAGTATGAGGAGGAGGAATACATTATGTGGGTAGGTGGTGTTCAGCAAATGTAGGATAGTACAGCACAGTAGATGAATGAAGAACTCTTAGTCACTGATATCTGTAGTTGGTTTTGTAGACCAGTTTTCTCCGCACTTTATTATGAGGGATGTGTCATTTAGTTGGTGACATTTCAGGCATGTCAGTCTGAATATATTCCTTTTATACTCTTAGGTCTGTCAGATAGATATATTGAATGTCTGATGTAGCTGCATGAAATTTCTTTCTGATGTAGTTATATGGATGTTATTTAGAACAAATTGGTTTATTGTTACTTTTGATGAAGTTAATACACCATATTGACTATATAAATACACATTTTTATTGCTCGCACTTAGATGGTTTATAGAAAATGAGCTTGAATGTGATGTGGGTAAAGGAAGACTTTATCTTGAAGTGAGTATTATGTTTGTGCCTCCCAACAGATCGTAGTGCATGAACATAAGTCATTTGGTAGAATATGACAGTGAACTTGTGTTGTGTTGTAGCCTCTTCAGCAGCAGTTGGTTTTATTGAAAGGAACCCAAATGATTTCTCATAAAATATGACAGGCCTTTGCAAAGGGCATCTTTTAAATCATTTCTTTCATTCTACTTCTGAAGAGCTCTGGAAGCAGAACAGCTCCAGAAGGAGGCAGAGGAGAAGCAGAAAGAAGAAGAGAGACAGAAAGTAAAGCAAAAACTCCTGGAAATTGAAGAGACCAGTAAGAAGGCAAACGTTCCATCGGCTGGACTGGCAATGGTGGCAGGTGTGGGAGGAGGTATGTAATATGCTAAAATTATTGTGTTTTATATATTTTAAAAGATTTATTCATATATCTTTTAAAGTGCTGTAGATTTCATGTGAATTAAGTTTTAAGAGATTGGAAAAATCCAGTGAGTTTAAGTCATTGTTTATTCATTTTTCATCTTGACTTGCTTTTTAGACTCTCTTTACAAAAGTCATTTGGTTGTGTGCTTTTTTTATGGATTCAAAAGCTGTTATTTGATAAGGAAATTGTAGCTTCATATTCATATTATTTGTATATAGATGGAGAAACAGACCTTCTGATGGTTAACTTTACTAATATCTCTATACTGATTATTTAAGACATTTATAACTCTTCAGAAACAAAGACTTTGAAGTATGTTATACGGAAAAATATTTTCAATTTATTGAAGGTATTGGCAACTGTGGAAAAAATTAAGGAAAAGGTGATTAAATAGAGCATGTTTTTGCATAGCCTATGCGAGATTAATCCATTAATTTTTATACTGTAAGACCATATATGGATGAGGTACAGGCATCCATGCAATATGTGAATTGAGGACATGAAAAATAACCATACCCAAATGAAAGAAAATATTTGAATTTTAATCTCACTATAAGAAAGGATTTCTTTTTTGTCGATTGATCAAAGAAAAGTTTGTGATGAGTCTCAGCTAGCCTTACTTATATCTATTGATGGAAAAGGTGGACATATATGCATATACAGTAGTTACAAAGGATTTTTGAAGGAGACGAGACTATTAAATGTTATGTATCCCACTACATAGCACTTGCTGCAGTGGCGGGGATTGGTCTAAACTTCAAAGGTACTGTGCAGGTTATGTTAGTGTTGGTTGACAGTGATCCTTGGACTAACAGTGAAGCCTGTCGTGTAGTGACGGAAAGAGTAAAGCCAAAGTAGAGTGAGTGGATGTGATTTTCGTGTTCGTACATGATTTTGAGAATGTTGAGAAATGAGGTCATTATCTGCAAAGTGAATTGATAAATAGAAATAAAAGATTATCAGGATTCAATCTTTGGCCTTACTTTAACGTGTTTGA
>NW_020868774.1:416878-434378 GCF_003789085.1 Penaeus vannamei
CTGCTGTTTCCTTTTTTGGTAACCTTGCTTCCACTCTTTTTTCCTTTTTTCACTTCTTTTGCTGTTTTCTTGTCTCTTTCTGTAAATCCTTTTCTTGCTTCCACTCTCTTTGAACTCTTTTCTGTAACCTACTCTCTTTACCTTTTCCTTTTTTCACTTCTTTTTGCTGTTTTCCTTTTCCAATTGTCTCTTTTCTGTAACCTTCTCCTTTATCCTTTTCTTGCTTCCACTCTCACCATTGCATTTCTCCGCTTCATATTATCCATATTTATTGTGCTTTTTGTTCCTCTTTAGATATTTGTTATAAACTTTTAAAACTTATTCAGCTAAGCTTATATAATTGGAGTCACTTAATGAACCTTGTTGTAAAATGCGTTTGCCCCCAATAGATTACGACAAGCTTTCGAAGCAGTGTTAAGAAAGACCAGCCTGTTAAAGATGGACGACAAGAACGCAAGTGGCAGCACAAACATTGCAAACTCAAACAACGCTTCAAAGCGTGTGTCACTGGTATGTGATGAGATTAATTCAAGTTATGTTTGTTCTCTAAAAATAGCGATGGTGATAAATGAATAAAAGAATAATGGGAATATGAAAAGGAAAAAGAAGGGACCTTTTGTCGGCATGCAATCATTCTATCATTAACGTTATTTTTATTTTTATCATCACAACCTTGGCTATCATGATGCTGATAGTCATAATTATGATTTCATTTACTGAATTGTTAGTAATGAATATGATAGAAAGACTAACAATTAGCAGCAATGATTAATGATATTGATTAAAAAAAAAATACAAATTTGAATAAGCTACCATAGCCCCTACCCTTCTGTCAAAGACTACTATCTCTCAAAGCTAGTTTCACAGCATAGTTCCTCTTGCTCCCTCAGCCAATGAATAGAATGATTGAGATGACCCAGGAGGAGCAGCGGCGGTGGGAGGAGGAGGAGCTGAACAAGGAGGTAGACTTCAGCAAGTGTCACATTGACCCTGCGCCCTTCCAGCTGGTCGAGAGAACGTCGTTGCTAAAGGTACAGTATAAGTTTTTTTGTTCTGGTTGCTATAGTAGTCATGGCTACTGTAAATGGAGGGCATCGTTATCTAATCAGTCTGTCCTTAATGCCATAATGTTTTTATTCAATGATTATGATGTGTGTCAAAGTTAGGATTATTTTTTAGAAACATTTGAATGAACTACGTTGATATTTAAGTCCTGTTATTATAAGGCTTTACTTTTCATCTATAAATATTACTTTTATGCCTTCATTCTCTTAATACACTGTAACATGTAGAAGGTTAGTGATAAGGAGAAAAATAATATTTCCACAACATCAAATCTTTTCATCCTTAATGATCATATCCATTTGAATTTTTTTCTTTTGCTTATTATTTCCAGTTGCCTTGGTCTTTCCTCCTTTTGCTCCAAAGTATGTCATTTTCCTTCACAGTCATACCCTATATAATATACCCAATATCTTCTTTGACAGGTCCACTCTCTCTTCTCTATGTTGGGTCTCAACCATGCATACGTAACTGCAATCGGGAGGCTCATAGGTGTGGTTGCACTAAAAGAGGTAAGATTAATCTGTTATTTTGATTTGTGGGTAATAGTTTTTCAAAACAAAACAATATCTGGGAAGTGATGAGTATGTTCATTATTTTGTTTCTGTTTGAGATTGTATTGATTATTAGTTATCTGTTTATGATGACAAGGTGTTGTCTATGATAATGTTTATGTGGTATTCATAGTGACTATGTCTTTTTACCTACATACTGAATATATTAGTATAAGTATCAGTCTATGTAACAGCTTCATATTTACTAGTTATGTTGATCTTCATTTCAAAGGATGAAGGATTGAAGAACTCTAGGTATTGTGTATAATAATCTCCTATGTCATGCAGTACTTGCGGCAAATTTTTGAATGGCACATTTGCTTCTGCAAAGCTTTTATCACGAAGGCTAATGTATTTTAGTTAGACCAAGGCATGACCTGTAATGAAGTTATAGGAAATACAGTGACATTAGAATGTTTTTCTTTATCTTTTTTGGTATGCCTTACATTTTCTTTTTTATATAAGATATCTGAAAGCTTAATAACTCATAGCAGAAGAGTTATTTTTTGTTGCATCACTGTGATTTGCCATGATTTTTTTTCAATTGTGGTGTCTGCACTAACCTCCGGACTTAGTCAGAGCAGACTTAGCGCATCACGGTAAATATAGATATCTGAAGACTTTCAAGAGACTCAGCCAACGATATTCTTATATTTACTGACCACTTGCTTCTTACCCATTGTGCTATGTGGCATCTCCTTGTCCTCCCACAATGCAGCTGAGAGCGGCAGTCGAGTCCACCAACTCTGGCGACTTCCAGAAGCCCAGAAGAGATAGGGGGGTCGGGGGAACATTTAGGGAAAAGTTTTTAAGGACCACCATAAGGAGAAAGGTTTTGCTTTTTGCAGAATTTTGTGTTTTCCGTTATTTTGTTTTTGTGTATTTGCGTATTTGTTTTTGTGGTGACTTCATGTTATATGACTTCTAGATCCTTTTGTTGTTGTTGGATGTTGTTTGTTGTTGTTTGAGATATTGCTGTTGTTAGTGAATGATACTGCCCCATTGAATATCGTGATTTTAGAAGTATGAAATTATATATGTTGAATTTAATGGAATTTGTATATGTTTATCTCATTTGTGACTGCATTTGCTCTTCAGAAATATTTCTTCTTTTATCTTGAACATTATCTGTATTAATCATATAAAGTTTCCTTATTGTTTTTCTTTGTACACTTCATTTCATGAAAATGCATGCATGCCTCATATCCCCCCTCCCCCCTTAAAAAAAAGTATTAAGAGAACACTCTTACTAAATACTCTTAATTTTCAATGACCCAGGTGGTATAATCTGAAATTAGACATTGCATATATCACCGATATGTGTTTTAGCCCTGTTTTGTATCTTTTCTTTTTTCTGAAAATGACTAAGCATATCTGCATGATATCATTTGTATGGCCAGTTTATTAACTGAGATTGCTTGTTTGGACACCGTGAAAATGATTTATGATGATGATGATGATGATGATATCTTTAGAATATGTATGGGATTTTTTCTGAAGTATATTCTCTTTTGGATGTATGAAGGGCTTTTGGAGATATCTTGTATAACTAAAAAAAAAAAAAGAATAAGATTTTCTCTGTATTTTATCATCATCACCATCGAAAATATTCATCATTTGGGTTGAAATGCTCGTCTAAACTAGTAATTTATGCCCCTTTTTATTAACATAGAATAAGTTTGGTCTTAGTAGCATGTTGTTTTGAATTAGTTCTTTAGAGTTTGATAATGTATTTTTATAGAGAGATTTTGGCATTAATTATCTATTGGAAGAAAATTGGATTTAAGAAAATATATAGATTTGTGTATGCATTTTTAGTAGGCATAGGTTGATGATACTGTTCTGCTGTTTTTTCTTTATTTTTTTCCTTTTTGCAAGTATATTTAATTCCATTATTATTTTTATTTGATTATTGTTTAAATTCTAATTACATTAAATATTTATATATTTATTATTCATGGAATTACATATATAGATATATTATATATATAATTATATATGTATATATATTATATATGTAATTATATATATATGTATATATATTGTATATGTATATATATAATTACATATGTGTATATGTTATATATGTACATATAATATATATGTAATTATATATGCATATATATTAAGTATATATATTATATATGTAATTACATATGTATATGTATTATATATTTAATTATGTATGTATATTATGTTTGTAATTCAATTATTATTCAATTTTATTATATATTTTTCCATTTTAATTCCACTATTATTTTGATTTGATTAGTTTTTAGATCTGCTTATTGCCACCCCTATTTTTTCTTAGAAGGCAGTAATAGTATAGCCTTATGCTTTGTTTTGCCAAGTTAATGTTAAAATGAATATTGTTGTTAGCAAAGTCACCCTTGCATTATGACATCTCTTATACTTATTTCCACATTTCATGCCTATGTTTCACTCATGCACATTATTGTTGTAATGTTTATGTGTTGGTGAAATGGTTTAAATAAGGACAAAGCACAATATGTTTCAAAAAGTTAAAAAACAGTAATCAGATTTACCTGTCATCATTTTTTTGTTTATTGTTTGATGTTCTTGGTTAATAGATGCTTCGGGTTGGTTTTCATCCAAACTTTCTTTTTTTTTAATGGTCATTTCAATCATCAGAATATGAAAGGAAATTCATGTATCTGGTACTATTCCAATAATACAAATAATACAGTATGCTAAAGAATTTTATTGATTATTAAGCACTATATAATCTGTGGGATAATAAATGCGTATTAGCCTGTGGAGTGCGCGGTACAGTGCAACTCAGTGTGAGTTTGAGTCACAGCTGAGGCTATGCCATGTTCAATATTTGTGGAGGTTGCTGTTTTTCACTAAATCAGATAAGAGAAAAAAAATATTTTTATAATTTATTCTGCTACATGGGGTGGGATTAAAGAGGGTAATTACATACTCCACAAGAGTATACCAGTCTACCACAGGGAAATTTATAGATATTAAGGTTATACCATACTATCTCAAAGCTACTAAACATGAAATACAAAACGCTGACATATAACTCTCACCCCACAGCTTCGGAAAGCCATCGAAGAGACCAATTCGGGAGACTTCCCCAAGCCAGAAACAGTTCCTGCAAGCACGGATAGTCCACCAAGAAGCCCAAAGACTTCAGAGTCAAAGGTTTAATGTAGTGATTATCCATCAGATAATGAGACTTTTTTTTTCTCATATGTGTGTTGCAGAATGAGCACTTTTTTCTCTTCTCTCTTTCTAGTATGTATATTTATTAATGAAGCTACTATTGATATAGGTAGAAAATTTATGAATTATTTGGGCTTCCTGATATTAAAAATGCATTTGGTGAAAAGAGAAAAGAAATTTGCAATTTTGTAATTAATGGTACAGATTTCAATATTATATATCTTTTGCTATATACATGCCAAGACAATTAATTGGTATTAGATAATAATAATAATATATATATAAAGCACGGCAATTAAAGGAAAGGAAAGGATATTGTGTAGATACTTAATTCAATCAGTTATTAGAATAGGATATCCTAAAATTCCTGATTTGCTTTTTATCATAAAGATTTTTAAAAATTCATCTCGTTAAAGTCAGCACCTGATATCAAGCAGTTCAAGTGTTATCTTACAATTTTAAAATCTAGTTTTAGTCGGAGAAAAAGAAAGGGGTTTGGAAGAACATTTTAAAAAATGATATTTCTTTTTATATTGATCCATTGTTGATAAGGCTGCAGACCTTATAATACAGTGCCTACCTGGAATAATGAAGTCATTTTTACCTTTAGACCTAATAAGGTGTTTTTAATAAGTTAAATGTAAGATATTTATTCAAAGAAAATAAAACTCATGTGTACATATCCTGAAAATATAAGATGGTAGTATGATAAGATAACGTGGAATTACACTATTTTTCCTTATCTGTGTAGCCTCCTACCAAGAACTCTACAGGTATATAAAGGCCACAGGTTCACATTATGATAATTTATAGTTCTTTATCAGTCACCTCATGGAAGGTACTTCAGCTGAAGAGATTATTAGGAATATGATTTAAGTAGCAGATTACCCAGACAGAGAGAAAACCTCAGGATAATTTATAGGTTTTGCTTTTAACAAGCATCAGTCAGGAGATGGTAAGCTGGTTGTTGATATAAGATGTTGATAAGTCACCAGTAACCTATTTTCACTTCCTTGTTTTCTATAAAAACTTATAGAACTTGTGATGTTGAAAACTTTTCTTTTATTATTTTAAATCCAAGTTATGAATGTCCTATCATTGTATACAAGTTAGACTGTGTGGTAGCAGATTTTACAGTATTTGTATTATCAGTGTGAAGAAGTTTTCTGCACTGAAAGTTTGACAGATAAGTGATCTAAAATTACAATTTATGATAGCAACTCCAACATAATTGCTACTATTTTAAAAGTGATGCATTTTCCTGATGTATTCATAGAAAAATTATATGTACATTAATCTTTTGAGAATCTTTGCAGCATGATTTAATTGATACGGTGAATCAGGAACTAGACAAGATGTACTTTATGGAGTATGTGAGACTGTATCATGTATGTAATAAAGAGTAGAGATATTCACACACTCAAAGGCAAAACATTCAGATATGCATCATGAATATATTATGTAAATAAGTGTATATAGATTAATGTTGAAATATGAAATACACTCATATCAATAGGTAAACAGAAATGTACTTAAGTATATAGCTATGCAATTTAGGATTTAATACATAGGATACAATCTTAGCAAAGAAAAAACATGAACCAGCATTTGAATGATGATAACACTAATAGGATACATATAAATAAATGCCTGTGATTATTTTGCAATAATAGATTAAAAGTAAAGCCTTCCATTGAGCTGTCTGGTTAATGATTTTTAAGTGGAGCTGATGTTTTACTTCATGCTATCATGTATACTATTGTTGTTGGATATTAGATATATTTGCATACTTATACAGATACTTACTATGGTGACTTCAACATTTATATAACATGTATGGTACTCCAGTGACTTTCTCTTATAATACTCACAGTCACTTTTCTTAGAGTATAACTTTTTAAGCTATATGAGAGGATTTGTAAAAGCCAAATAGATTGTGCTCGGAAATGTGTTTGCGAGTAGGAGAATTCAGTAATCATAGAAAATTACTTGATATAAGTATTATATCCGTGAGGAAGTGATTTTTTTTTTCTTTCTTTCTTTTTTTCTCTTTTTTTCTGGAGATGTCTTATGGTGCAGCAATGGTTTCTTTTTTAAACTGTATATAGTCTAAAATTTTTATGGCCTGATATTGTTAGTTACAAACAGCAACATACATTGTTATGTAAATAGACAGAAAGGGTGCAAGCCAAAAGAAATCTGTAAGATATGAAAACTCTTGAAATGTGAAATATGCTACAAATTTATGAAGAGTTTATTTTAGTTTAGGTGTGGTTTACATTTATTTATTTTTTAAACCAATGTTGAATTTTGTTTTTTGGTTTTGCAGTCCTTTTTTTGTCATTTACCATTTTATTAGGATATCCAAGGGAGGGATTACATTTAATGTAAAATCCTGCATAGGAGTCACATGTTTTCCACATGAATATATTTGTTTACTCAGTGTGTAACTTCATTGTTTCAACTTTACACTAACTGCTGTGGACTGCATCCCTACAAAAGTTAGATTATGAAATATGTAATTGGTCGATCAAGGTTTCTCTTATCTTCTTTTGTGCGGGAGACAATCATTTTTTATTTATTCCCTGTTTTACTGGAGACTTTAGCAGACCAATCATGAGTCTATATATACTATATAGCCCAATTTTTTTTCTTCTTCTTCCTCATATGTTAGATAGATAGCAAAGTTCAAATGTTATCCTCTACTTCAGTAATGAGCATTATTGCACAATATTAATATACAAGAGGTAATGCTTGTTTATGTGCCAATTCATATAGCCATGCTGGTATTGTTAATATTAATAAATTCTGTATTCATTTGTCTACCGTCTGGATTTTGTAAATAAACCTTTCATGTATTAACTGGTTGGATAGTGGACAGACGAGTAATGATATAGTAGATATATGATGGTATGTATATATATGTATGTGCCATCAAGTGAAATATGATACCCAGTCGGTCATGTTAGTCAGTTTAGTATTTGCTTATGTAGATATTGTTCTTATACAGGTTAATTCGATAATTGAATTCTAGGTCAGATATATATATAGAAAGACATATTTTGAGATCCTGAAATCTAAGGAGTAATAGCCAGAGTCGATTGTTGTTCAGTGCATTTACTTGCGACAGTATTGGATGCTTTGTCATTCCTGTTTAAGTGAAGAGAGGAAGACACGTGGGGAAAAACAAAAACACAGCAAAAAGATGAAAAACTTCCTCAAAATTTGGCATAGATCTAGATAACTGCGACCCAAAATGACAATGAATAAACCAGATTCCAGCTATGATTGTGATAGCATCTTCTCCTTGGTTGTGTTAGCTACGTCACTATATTTGTAAGGTTGTTAAGAAGGATGATCCTTTGGCTACGGGCTCCGGGATTGTCACTTCTGTCCATTCTTTTTAATTCTCCTTCCTTTTTTTATCATTATTATTTTTTAATTCTTAGGTGTTTTTACTGATTTCCAACTGCATTTTCCATGTGGTGCTCTTCCTCCTTTGTCTTCAGTTACTTCTTTTTAGTACCATTTTCTTTACCCTTAAAATTGTGAAGAATTATCCAGTGAAAATTGATATTTGTAAATATTTTTTTTATGAATTGCACTGTCTGTTATAGCTTGTTTATTAGAATTAATTGAGTAGTTTTAACTAATTAAAGACTTTTAAGTTATGTGAACACTGTTATTACCTTACAGAAAGTAATTAAAATGCAGAAGCCTCAAGAGGTCCAGAACTTGTCATTTGCAAGTGACTTTTGAAGAAAAAAAATATGTATTATTATTTCCAATAATCCTTTGCATTTCTTAGATTAACTGATAGCCTGAATATGCATGAATACACAAATACTGGGAATATTTCTAATTTTCTTCAGTTCCTTTTTTATATATATATTTCTCCCCCTTTTAGGTTTAATAAAATATATATACATTGATACAAGAATGAATTATGTGCTTATTCATATACATACCTGTGCTCACACTCACTCGCTCACACACTCACGCACTCACACTCACTCATTCACACACTCACACACTCACACACACACACTTTCACACACACACACACACACACACACACACACACACACACACACACACACACACACACACACACACACACACACACACACACACACACACACACACACACACACACACACACACACACACACACACACACACACACACACACTCTCTCACACACACACTTACACTCTCACTCTCACTCACTCACAACTCTCTCTCTCTCTCTTTCTCTTTTCTCTATTTCTCTATTCTCTCTCTTTCTCTTTCTCTCTCTCCCTCTCCCTCTCCCTCTCCCTCTCCTCCCTCTCTTCCTCTCTGTCCCTCTCTCCCTCTCCCTCCCTCCCCCTCCCTTTCTCCCTCTCCCTCCCTCTCCCTCTCCCTCTCCCTCTCCCTCTCCTCTCCCTCTCCTTCTCCCTCTCTCTCAGATTTCAGTGCTAAGCACCAACTCAAGTATCTATATTAGCTTCCCATCTTTCCATAGGTTCCAAAATCACTTGCAAGATGTAAGTTAAATGAATGTTGTATTCTTACATATCAGGTGTGATTGTAGCTAGTTCTTACTCATGTATGGCTGAGGAGTGAAAGGCTATAACGACTCTGTGATGACAGTCTCAACTAGTTTTGTATATATGCATTGTCATATAATGTTATCTTTTTTTGATAGATGTATAATACAGTGATGAATATGTTGTGAGCCAATATAGATTTATAGAATGTTTTCTTTGTGTTTTTCTTTTATCCTTTTATTAGCTGTGATGCAGATATGGCCATCATTTTGTTACCATATTAAATGTCCATGAATGAAAGTTTGAACAAAGTAATATTGGGGTATCAACTTCTTCATGAAATGGGATGAAAAGAAGCTTTCTACAATACATATGTCCCCTGTTTTATTTCCTGTCAAGATGGGGTGCTTTCTCAGTAGTGGAGTAACTGTCAATGAATAAAGGAGGGGGGGGTCTAATGGGCGGACATGCCACAGGCGTGACATTAAAGGCAAGTAAAATAGAGGTTACATTATTTCTCTAGCCTGTAGATACTACTTCTTAGGCATGCTAGTCAATCAGGCCCGCTTCGTGAGTGGTTGACATGTATGCCATATGTCCTAAGGGCATCCAGTGGTATGTAAATGGTGGAAGAATGAAAAATTACTAAAATGCTGGGTAACATTTTTGAATTGTTTGAGGAAAATGCACAGTATCATACTGATTGATCAGATAACAGAAATTCGAGAGAGAAAACATTCTCTCTCTCTCTCTCTCTCTCTCTCTCTCTCTCTCTCTCTCTCTCTCTCTCTCTCTCTCTCTCTCTCTCTCTCTCTCTCTCTCTCTCTCTCTCTCTGTACTTGTAATAATTTTTACACTCGTTGCTGCTATATTTGACATTATATTAGCTTCTTAATCTTATATGCTTTAATAACAAAAATGGATGTAGGAGAAAAGCGAAGCTGGCCTGAGCCACAAATGTCTCCTTCCACTGAAAAGAAAAGTTTTGAGTGCAAACAGTGGACATTTCTCATGGTAGTAGTTATCCACGAGCCATACTTGGCCAAATAAAGGTCTTATAGCGTAGCCCCTACACACGTCCTGGCCACAATAGCCCGCATGAGGGATGAGAGAGACATGGCCAAATAAAATGGAGGGGAGCGTGTATCAATGGCCTGCTGATAGACCCTGAGGACTAGGAAATCACAAACCTGAAAGACGAAAAGAACTCCAGCACCTTATAGTGGTGGACCACCTCACCGGGGATCATTCGAGAAAAGACCAGAGAAGATCTCGAGCTCTGCGACTCAGAGAATATCCCAGGGTACACCGAAAGGGTCAGTGATCGCTGCCACGCCGATCAGGGTGTTACGAGGGCGTGGAAGAGACAAATAGCAAGGTTTAAATAAGTAAGGTCAGCTCACTTCTACCTTTGGCCCTGCAGAAGTGTGGGGATAAGTGGGAGAGATGTGCCTTATAAAATAGACGGGGCCCTTTATTTAGAAAACAATTATTTTAAGACCTACTTATTTCATTCATAGTGAGTGAGAAACTCTTCAAGGGTAGATTATTGTATTCTGTGACAGTCGATAGCATTCGATCGAATTCGATGAAAAATGATCATCACATTTAACTTCAAGGACAATCTGGAGTTAGTAACTTGAAATCGGAGTGGTAGCATGCACGAGAGCTGTTGCGACAGAGGACCAGGCGAGAAGGATGACAAGGGCAGGCCTGAACCAATTGCCCGCAATGCCAATGGGAACCGGCGCGGTTTATTGGGAGTTGGAATGAGCTGACCTCTCTTATTTAGACCCCGACAACAGCAAGAAGAACGAACGAATGTGCGAAGGGATGAGGACACATGGAGTATGTCCCAACAGGGAGATTTAGCCCTAGAAGATCGAACGGACCTCGGCAGCCGAACCACCCATAACATCATGGTCGTCGTACAGGCAGTGAAAAGTAAATGCCTCCACACTTGTTAGACTTTAAAGGTGTGCAGCGTCACCTTTGCGACAGAATCCTGTTGACCTCGTTGTGATAGGAGTAACATGGTCCAAGAAGGCCTAACCATGACGACAGATATGCGAACAAAAGGGGAAGGGGAAGCACGAGGAGCCTTGTCCTGATGCAATTAACCGTTTTATTCAGGAGGACGTGGATCGTTCTCTCTCGAAGGGGAGATTGCTTGAAGGGGAAGAGCAAGACTACACACTGCGCATCTGTTTGACAGGAGCGGAAGTTTCATTAATGCAAAGTGTTAAAAGAGTTAAATACAATATAGGTAGTTTGAGAAAATTGTTCTTTAGGGGGACGGTTCCCTTTTATATCACAAAGGCGGAGTTAGTCTCAACATTAGCACAGGGCAGGTAAAGACTCCATTTGTCTTCTTGGCAGTAGTAGGAAACGTTTTTGCAGACGCGGGTGGGATTGTTTCACGCCCGCCACCCTGCCCATAGGCGTCAAGAAGCTGAAATCGATTACAGTGGTAGAAATCTGTCAATTCCATGACAACCGTAGATCTAAAGGGATGCTTTCGTAGAGTTTCCCACCGTTGCTTTGGATCATGCTACAGATGTGTGCTTCATGGAAACCGATTAATGAAGAATATGTAACGATGGATAATGGTAAGGCTGTAAACGTTTTTTTTTTTTCGGGTGAATCGTCCTAGCATCAATTATTTTCTTGATAGAAATTACTTGTTATTTATCCTTCGAATAGATCTATTCCAATTATTTTGGCACAAATATACCAGTTCAATGAAGTGCTACAATTTAATGAAAGAGAGAACGTTAACCAGTTTTTTTTTTCTTTCTTTTAACGCCCTTATATGATGAAATATATAAAATATTCACTTTTTTAAGCAACATTCAAGATTTCCCTTTCGCACTATAGAGCTATTTGGCATTTAAGATTTGACAGTGACCGATTAGGCGCCGTTTAACCTAAGGTAGTGCAGCGAGACATAAAGTTGTTCGTCGTAATTTAGCGGAAAAGCCACAAAAGCCCTTTAAAGAATATCCAATCACGCAATATATTTCATACTTAACTGATAGTCATGATGATATCGCAAGGTAGACGTTTATTGGTATTTGAAGGGAGATAATTGATGTTGCATTTGAGCTATCTCTGATATCATAATTTGAATATGTACCTTGTACCTCTATCTTATTATTATTATTATTATTTTTTTTTTATTTTTATTACATGGTTTTGATACGACTCTGTAGCAGCAATAAATTCTAGTTGAGTACGAAGAAAAAAACAAAAGCAAAAAAAAAAAATAGAATAAAAAAATGATACTGAAACTACCAAAAGTATAATTTCTGTTGTCGTCTGCAATAAAGGATTTTCAAGGTTTTAACGCGGCAATTAAATCGATCATAACAAAAGATAAACTGCATATTGTTATATACATATATATGTTTGTCAGTTAATCATGGAACTTTCTGGAATATCTGAATTAACGCATGTTTTTATATTTAATATTTAATATTACTCCACTATGGTTACGTTGAAATTACCTTTATTATTCGTATCAGCAGAAACAAAACGATGAAATAAATACAATTAAAACAAAATAGAAGAAAAAATCTAACCAAAAGTTGGCCTACGTGTGATTCCACACTTGGCATGGAACAGTCTCGAACGCGGGTCCGCAAATTACTAGACCACATCGTTAACCGTTCCTCCTTTTCGACGATCGTTACCAATAAAGAAAATAGCTGTGTATTTAACCTAAGCATTTATTGTATCACTATGGGAATGTGAACTTATATGGGTGTTTGTCTGTTTTACGTAATTTTCAATTTAGAGCTGATAGACGCATGAGAGAGAGAGGGGGAGGGGGGAGGGGGGTTAGCAAAGAGAGAGAGAGAGAGAGAGAGAGAGAGAGAGAGAGAGAGAGAGAGAGAGAGAGAGAGAGAGAGAGAGAAGAGAGAGAGAGAGAGAGAGAGAGAGACTACGACAACAATCATTAGCCAGTAGAAAATTAATGAAAACCAGATTTTCACACCTTGCAAGATTATTAGTGATAATAAGATTACAACTTATTTTAAGACGCGCGCTTTGGCAAGACACCGTGCTTTGTTGATTAACAGTTTAGTTTGTTACTTAATTGAGGAAAACAGACTTAGACGCGCTTTGTAAACTCAAGGCTTTCCCGCATCAATTCATTGTGAAATGACAAAGGAAGTAAATATTGGTGAAAAAATCATTATAATGGCAGTCGATACTATGGTCTATTTTGCTAGTGCATTTAAACTAGCATCATATCTTATTGAACCTGAATGTTGAGATAAATGTATGTGTGACATAGGAAATTGGAAAGATTATAAAAGAAAGGAAAGAATGGGAGAAACGGGATTTTCCAATTACAGAGAGGGTGTCATAGCCACACAAAATCACTTTTATTTGAAGACAAGATGATAGAACACTGAGATATTCTTATATTTACAGAAGAAAATAGTTACTGTTATATAACTGCAAAGGCACTTAATCACAGTATTGTAGATAAAATGGAAACAGAGAAAATAAGAGTGAGGGAGAGAAAGAAAATTGGAAATTGCAGAGAAATGGAGAGGTATGTAGAGGAAACCTTTGTAAATTCACAGTTAACAGCGGTGTATTTAACCTAAGCATTTGTTGCATCACAAAATGTATGGTAAACTTGTACGTGTATCTGTCTGTCTTACGTATTTATGGCACAAATATACGAATTCAATTATCACAATTTAATGAAAAAACAAAATTACGACAACCATTAGCCAGAAAATCTTTCTTTTAACGTGTATATATCAAATATATAAAATATCCACTTGTTTTCAAGCAAGATGCATCATTTCCCTTTCGGAAAAAGAGCTATTTGGCATTAATAATTTGAAAGCGATCGATTATACGACGTTTAACCTTAGGTAGAGCGGCGAGACATAAAGTGTCGTAGTCGGGTTAAAAAAAATCGAATATCTAATCACGCAATATGTTATAATTTTTATTGATAAGCAAGATAATATCGCAAGGTAGAAATCTATTGGAATTTCAAAATAGTTAATGCTACAGTTGAACTAATCTCTGATATGATTATCTATGTACAATATTTAAACTGCATATTGTTGTGTGTGTGTGTATATATATATATATATATATATATATATATATATATATATATATATATATGGTGTTGTGTGTGTTGTGTGTGTGTGTGTGTGTGTGTGTGTGTGTGTGTGTGTGTGTGTGTGTGTGTGTGTGTGAGTGTACAGTTATAATCGCAGAATTTATCTGTAATATTTAAATTTACATATTTGTTCATATTTTTTGACGTTTGATATTACTCCGGTCTGTTTGTGTTGAATTTTCTCTACCCTTCATATCACCAGAAATGAAATAATCGAATTAAAATATATTTCAGACTTAACTGACAGTCATGGTATCGCAAGGTAGACGTTTATTGGTATTTGAAGGGAGATAATTGATGTTGCATTTGAGCTATCTCTGATATCATAATTTGAATATGTACCTTGTACCTCTATCTTATTATTATTATTTTTTTTTTTTTTACATGGTTTTGATACGACTCTGTAGTCGCAATAAATACTAGTTGAGTGCGAAGAAAAAACAAAAGCAAAAGAAAAAAAATAGAATAAAAAAAAATGATACTGAAACTACCAAAAGTATAATTTCTGTTGTCGTCTGCAATAAAGGATTTTCAAGGTTTTAACGCGGCAATTAAATCGATCATAACAAAAGATAAACTGCATATTGTTATATACATATATATGTTTGTCAGTTAATCATGGAACTTTCTGGAATATCTGAATTAAAGCATGTTTTTATATTTGATATTCAATATTTCCACTATGGTTATGTTGAAATTACCTTTATTATTCGTATCAGCAGAAACAAAACGATGAAATAAATACAAATAAAACAAAAGAGAAGAACAATTCTAACCAAAAGTTGGCCTACGTGTGATTCCACACTTGGCATGGAACAGTCTCGAACGCGGGTCAGCAAATTACTAGACCACATCGTTAACCGTTCCTCCTTTTCGACGATCGTTACCAATGTGAAAATAGCTGTGTATTTAACCTAAGCATTTATTGTATCACTATGTGAATGTGAACTTATATGTGTGTTTGTCTGTCTTACGTAATTTTCAATTTAGAGCTGATAGACGCATGAGAGAGAGAGGGGGGGGGGGGGAAGGGGGATTAGCAGAGAGAGAGAGAGAGAGAGAGAGAGAGAGAGAGAGAATAAAAGAGGGAGAGGAGACTACGACAACAATCATTAGCCAGTAGAAAATTAATGAAAACCAAGACTATTTTCACACCTTGCAAGTTCAGTGGTAATATATCTTGTCGTTTCCTCTTTACGCTTATTACAACTTTGTTGATTAACAGTTTAGTTTGTTACTTAATTGAGGAAAACAGACTTAGACGCGCTTTGGCAAGACACCATGCTTTGTAAACTCAAGGCTTTCCCGCATCAATTCAGTGTGAAATGACGAAGGAAGTAAATATTGGTGAAAAATCATTATAATGGCAGTCGATACTTTGGTCTATTTTGCTAGTGCATTTAAACTAGCATCATATCTTATTGAACCTGAATGTTGAGATAAATGTATGTGTGACATAGGAAATTGGAAAGATTATAAAAGAAAGGAAAGAATGGGAGAAACGGGATTTTCCAATTACAGAGAGGGTGTCATAGCCACCACAAAATCACTTTTATTTGAAGACAAGATGATAGAACACTGAGATATCTTATATTTACAGAAGAAATAGTTACTGTATATAACCGCACACGCACTTAATCACAGTATTGTAGATAAAATGGAAACAGAGAAAATAAGAGTGAGGGAGAGAAAGAAAATTGGAAATTGCAGAGAAATGGAGAGGTATGTAGAGGAAACCTTTGTAAATTCACAGTTAACAGCGGTGTATTTAACCTAAGCATTTGTTGCATCACAAAATGTATGGTAAACTTGTACGTGTATCTGTCTGTCTTACGCATTTATGGCACAAATATACGAATTCAATTATCACAATTTAATGAGAAAAAAAAATTACGACAACCATTAGCCAGAAAATCTTTCTTTTAACGTGTATATATCAAATAATATAAAATATCCACTTGTTTTCAAGCAAGATGCATCATTTCCCTTTCGGAAAAAGAGCTATTTGGCATTAATAATTTGAAAGTGATCGATTATACGACGTTTAACCTTAGGTAGAGCGGCGAGACATAAAGTGTCGTAGTCAGGTTAAAAAAATCGAATATCTAACACGCAATATGTTAAAAATTATTGATAAGCAAGATAATATCGCAAGGTAGAAATCTATAGGAATTTCAAATAGTTAATGCTACAGTTAAACTAATCTCTGATATGATTATCTGTGTACAATATTTAAACTGCATATTGTTGTGTGTGTGTGTGTATATATATATATATATATATATATATATATATATATATATATATATATATATATATATATATATATATATATATATATATATATATATATATATATATATATATATATGTGTGTGTGTGTGTGTGTGTGTGTGTGTGTGTGTGTGTGTGTGTGTGTGTGTGTGTGTGTACAGTTATAATCGCAGAATTTATCTGTAATATTTAAATTTACATATTTGTTTATATATTTTGACGTTTGATATTACTCCGGTCTGTTTGTGTTGAATTTTCTCTACCCTTCATATCACCAGAAACAAAACAAATTAAAACAATTAAAAAAAGGTAGAAAAGAAATCCTAACCAAAAGTTGGCCTACGTGTGATTCCACACTTGGCATGGAACAGTCTCGAACGCGGGTCCGCAAATTACTAGACCACGACGTTAACCGTTCCTCCTTTTCGACGATTTTCTCTCCTAATCAAGATGGCGGAATATTTATCCTAAATATTTGTTGCATCCCCATAGGAAAGGTAAACTTTTAGATGTATTTGTTTGTCTTACGTCATTTTGGCACAAATATGCCAGTTCAGTGAAGTAAAACAATTTCAGCTGTAAAACTATTAATGAAGCCAAAGGTCAGACGCCAGAAAGAGAGAGAGTGAGAGTGAGAGAGAGAGAGAGAGAGAGAGAGAGAGAGAGAGAGAGAGAGAGAGAGAGAGAGAGAGAGAGAGAGAGAGAGAGAGAGAGAGAGAGAGAGAGAG
>NW_020868774.1:446878-453873 GCF_003789085.1 Penaeus vannamei
TTTTTCTTGTTCCAACACTGACAAATACCGATTGATTAAAGTACTGATTAATTAAATAGCTTTTTGATGCTCATGACGATGCTCAGGGATTTAAATGTATGCACCGGGGGGGGGGGGAGATTAAAGTTTGGGGGGAAATTGATAATCGTGTTGAATCGGGAATCATTAATTGGATTTGATTGCTCTGAGCGTTATGAATATGCGTTCATACAGACTCGTACATGCGTATGTTTACGGGTACAAGCACACGCACAGACAGGCAGAAATAGATACATAATTGCAAATCACAAACATACGCCACGCATACACAGCACACACACACACACTTCACGCACACGCACACGCAGCGCACACGCACACGCAACACGCAACGCACACGCACCACGCACACGCACCACACACACACACACAACACACACACACACACACATACACACACACACATACACACACGCACACATCGAACACACACAACGACACACACACAACACACACACACTACACACACTACACACACAACCATATGGACACATACCCGAATACATCTGCGCGATAGAACAACAGGTGAGCACACGAACCCATTACTCATTTTGTTTCCCACACGGCGATCATACATATGAAAATCCGATTTGCTTTTTTAAGTGCACGCGAGCAATAGCAAGACAGATTGCATTATACATTAGGTGAAGTCCCCAATTTCAAAGGCGAGAGAATTGGACACATTACCTACATTTTTTTTGTTTTTTTTTTTTTTTAGCAACAGGTGTCAACGACAGAGTTGCCATTTTTTTTTTTTTCTTTTATCTTTCCCCGAGCGAGATTATATTAAAATCGGATATTACTTTACTTAGTGACGGAAAAGCAAGAAATTAGAGGATTGGATTTTGTTGTCACAGGCAGTATTTTTTTTTTCGATATCGATATTGTTATGGTTATGAATTCTTCATGATTATTGTTGTCATTATGATCGTTATTTTTACTAGTTCTGTTATTATTTTTATTGTTATTATTATTATTATTAGTAGTAGTTTTGTTGATGTTACTTTTGCTATTTCTATTATCATTTACCATTATCTTTGTGATCATTACTCATATTACGTTTATAATTATTTGTTATTATCATTATTATTATTACTTCGATATTCATTATTATTAACATCATTATTATTGCTGTTATGGTTATTATCATTCTTTCATAATTGATTTGAAATATCGAATTGAATGTATATGATATAGGCCTATAAAAATCACCCAAAATACCTATCATTAGTTTACTTCGGGGAAAAGATTGCTTTGAATATTGCTTTGACTATCACTCAGACACACACACACCACACGCACGCACACACGCACGCACACACACACACACACACACACACACACACACAACACACACCCACACACACACACACACACACACACACACACACACACACACACACACACACACACACACACACACACACACACACGATCTCTCACTTATCAGTAGTTCCCATTTTTATTATTTTGTCATAATGATGTGTGTTTCTGTTGTTTTATTATACTATTAGTACTTGGGGCTTCATTGCTTTTTTTTTTGCAATTGGCATCCTAATTATCTTAAGGTGTATATAGATAGACACATACAGATAGATAGATAAATAGAGGAAAGAGAGAGAGAGACAAACACAGAGACGGAGACAGAGACAAAGACAGACAGAGAGAGAGAAAGAGAGAAAGAGAGAGAGAGAGACAGAGCCAAATACAAACATACATACTGTCAGACAGACAGAGGCAGAGAGACAGAGAAATACAGACATACATAAATACAGACAGACAGACATCAGATACACACCAAGAATGAAATGAATAAATTCTTGCGCAAATCATGAAACGCTGGTCACGTGTGCGCGTTCAAGAAGAACGTCTTTTAAAGAACACGATGCGAAGAACAAAGGGACCATCTCGAGAGCACAGCAACAATGCTCTTTAAATCTCCCGCGCAAGTATTACGACACATATAACATAACATATCACACTGGTCATTAGTATCTGCCTCAGCCTATATTCTCTCCCCGTCCGAACTTTGAGGGGAAAATAAAGACATTTATTGCTCAGTTATCGCATTTATTGCATTCACTCTTTCCTTCCCTTCTCTCTCAAAAATGTATTTAAATCTATTGCTCTATCGTTGCAATTATTGTATTCGGTCTTACTTTCCCTCCTCTCTCCTTTCTCCCTCTCTCTCTTTTTTTTTTTTTTTTTTTATTGCTCTATCATCGCAATTGTTGCATTCACTCTTACTGTTGCCTCCGTCTCTCCTTCCCTTCCTCTCTCAAAAAATAAAAATAGAAGGAGATTGTTTTTGCATCTCTCGTGTTAACTGGAGACGAAAGGCGACCCAGTTCTCAAGCATCAACAATGGGTGATATATCATGTCTAGTTCTACAGGAGCCGGTTTATCGGTTGTGGGACCTGCGTTGGGGCGACTTTTTTGGGTTCCTTGTTTGTCGGTTGGTGAATTATCGGGGCTTTTCTGGTTTGGCTGTGTTGTGTCTGTTTTTTTTTTTTTTTTTTTTTTTTTTTTTTTTTTGATTGTTACTGTTTCTCTCTGTTTCTTGTCTGTCGTTCTGTTTCTCTCTCTGATTTTGTGTGTTTGTTTCTCTCTCTCTCTTTCTCTTTCTTTCGCTTTCTTTCTTTCTTTCTCTTTCTCTTTCTCTCTCTCTCTCTCTCTCTCTCTCTCTCTCTCTCTCTCTCTCTCTCTCTCTCTCTCTCTCTCTCTCTCTCTCTCTCTCTCTCTCTCTCTCTCTTTCGTTTTCTTTTCTCCCCTTTCTCTTTCTCTCACTCATTCATAGTCTTTCAGTTTTGACATTCATTCGCAATTGGCAACAATTCACATGTCTGGAAATTTGCAACAGCGATCAGTCTGCTTGTTTTAGCATGTGTGGCGAGACAATAGTGTGTTTGTCATGCAAATTACGCTCTGCATACTTACCCTCCCCCCCCCTCCCCCCCCAGCCACCGCGAGAGAAAGGACATTCGTGTAGAAGTATTTCTTTATTTCTTTCGTTCTCTCTCTCCTTTTCCCCCTCCTGTTTATTTCATTTCCACTTCATCATCGTCCTTCTCTTCTCTTCAAGAATAACACGACAGAGGGAAAAAGATTCGAACTCCCTCCCTCACCCCCCCCCCAAAAAAAAAAAAAAAAAAAAAGATTCGAACTCCCTCACCCCCCCCCAAAAAAAAAAAAAAAAAAAACGAATTAATTTTTCTGAAATGATCTCGACGTCGACCATTATACATACTCGCCGAAATCAGGGAGAATAAAATCAAGGGGGGAAATAATTCATGTCAAAGAGAGAGAAATTGTACACATTTGTTTCATCCAGAGAGAGAGAGGAGGGAAGGTGAGGAGGGAGGAGGAGGGAGAGGGTGGGGGGATGATGGAAGGAGGGAGGGGGGGAGGTGAAGAAGGGAGGGAGAGGGTGAAGGAGGGAGGGAGAGAGGGAGAGAAAGAGAGAGAGAGAGAGAGTAAGAATAAGACTAAGATTAAGAAAAAAAAACAAAAAGAAAGAGAGAGAGATAAAGCAGAAGGAGAGAGGACCTTACCTCCAATATCAAGGCAGCTAAGGTCGATCAGTGCAGTACAAAGCGCAAGAAATCCAACCTTCCAGAAATATGTTGTCACGGCTCTCTCTCTCTCTCTCTCCTCTCTCTCTTCTCTTCTCTCTCTCTCTCTCTCTCTCTCTCTCTCTCTCTTCTCTCTCTCTCTCTTATATATATCTTCTCCTCTCTCTCTCTCTCTCTCTTCTCTCTCTCTCTCCTCTCTCTCTCTCTCTCTCTCTCTCTCTTCTCTCTCTCTCTCTCTCTCTCTCTCTCTCTCTCTCTCTTCTCCTCTTTCTCTCTCTCTGTCTTATCTCTCTCTCTCTCTGTATCTGTCTCTCTCTCTCTCTCTTTCTCTCTCTCTCTCTCTCTCTCTCTCTCTCTCTCTCTCTCTCTCTCTCTCTCTCTCTCTCTCTCTCTCTCTCTCTCTCTCTCTCTCTTCTCTCTCTCTCTTCTCTCTCTCTCTCTCTCTCTCTCTCTCTCTCTCTCTCTCTCTCTCTCTCTCTCTCTCTCTCTCTCTCTCTCTCTCTCTCTCTCTCTCTCTCTGGTGTTCACTAAAGCACTAAAGAATGTCTTTTTGTCAAGATATATAGAGCTTACGGAAGGCGAAGGGTGGGGGGGGGTGGGGTGGGGGTGGCGATGACTTTTGAGATGAATTACGTGTCTAAATGTTTCAATTCGTGTCTTTTGTTGTTTTTTTTCGTGATATATTTTTCGGGGTGGAAAGTTTTGTTGTGTAAGCGATCCGGTGATTTTTCTTCTTAGGTTATTTTTAGTTTTTTTGTTTTTGTTGTCATGTTATTGTTCTTGTTATTGGCATGATTGTTATGGTTATTGATGCTATTGCTATTATTATTATTATTTTGTTATCATTATTATTGTTATTCTAATTATCGTTGATATTGTTATTATTATTAAATTGTTATTGTTATTGTTATTAGTATTACGATTACTATTATTATCATTATTAATGCTATTGATGTTATTATTATTGTTGTTGTTTTCAATATCGTCATCATCATCATCATTCAACTGTCATATAGATATTTTCCGAAATTTCCGAAAATTTAGATATTTTCCATTTTTTTCATTACCTACCTCTTAGCAGGACTTGGTAGCAGCCGTATCATAAACTACCCATTCACAAGTTAATAGACTACGAACCCATTCATATCGTACGCCCATTACCATCGAGGCCCATAATTTTTTGTAGATAAAAATATAACGTACCAAAGTCTTTTTTTTATTGTTTGTAAGCAAAGATTATATAGGTGTTGGGAGCTTATTTACACCGAGGATGTAGTATATGTGAAGTGATATTAGGTCTATAGCATTTATACTTTTTATTTACCGAAAGGCGATCAAGTATCATTTTTAAACGTGGTTGTAGGGTTAAATGCTTTAAAATCTTTTGTTTTCCGGTTCGAGAAAATAAATAACCAGGGGAAGCGCGTTATCTTTCGGACACATATTGTCTGCATAAATTATTTAAAACATTTTTTAGATAGGTTTTGTTGTACAGAAGTACCCTAACCTAGCGGGAGGGGGGGGAGAGGTGTAGATGTGTGTTAGATAAATCTAGTGATGAGTGAGGCCGTTAACACCTAGGTATAGCGGTCTTGAAAGGTGTAGCATGAGTATGCTTGTTCTCTTTCCCTTTTCCCTTATATATTCCCCCCGTTCTATTTCCTTCTATTTTTTACGTTTGTTCTTCTCTTCTTCTTCTCTTCCCCTACCTCATTTCCTTTCTCATTTCATGCCTTTATATCTCTTTCCTCCATTTTCCTTCTCCTCTTTCTCCCCTTTTGTCTCTCCCCGTCTCTCTCAATTTTGTGTTTGTATTCTTTCCCTTCCCTCCTTTGGTTTTACATTCACGCTAATATAGACATACACAATAAAGGCTTTTAGATACCCCCCCCCCCCTCCCGGATTCCAAATTTACCTCGCACGTTGCCAGTGGTCGACACTTTGGTTCGAAGCCTCCCAGTTCGGGTGTTTCGGAGCTGAGTCGAAGCCGGCGAGTCTCATATTCTCCTTTCTTTCTTCTTTTATTGGGTTTTTGACCGTGCTATAGTCTATACTTCCTTTATTCTCATATTCGTTGGCGGTGCTTGAGTCTCGAATTTGAAATAGTTGAAATGGGGAAGGAAGCGTGCGTATGAGGATGTAGGTCTATGCATGTTGTGAAAGGTATGTTGGTGAATGGCTGTCTCTATCTGACTGTCTTCGTCTTTTCTTTTCTTTTCTTCACTTCTCTACTCTACTCTACTCTACTCTACTCTACTCTACTCTTCTCTTCTCTTCTCTTCTCTTCTCTTCTCTTCTCTTCTCTTCTCTCTTCTCTTCTCTTCTCTTCTCTTCTTCTCTTCTCTTCTCTTCTTTTCTCTTCTCTTCTCTTCTCTTCTCTTCTCTTCTCTTCTCTTCTCTTCTTCTCTCTCTTCTCTTCTCTTCTCTTCTCTTCTCTTCTCTTCTCTTCTCTTCTCTTCTCTTCTCTTCCTTCTCTCTCTCTCTCCTATTCCATCCAGCCGTGCTTGGGTGTCCTCGTACCCGACAGGAAAGCGAGTAAAAAGAAATCAAGGGAAAAAAAAAGATTACTAAAACTTTTTTTTTTTTTTGGCTCTTCTATGCAGTACGTGGATGTATATGTGATCTTAGGGGTATGTTGTGTGTAGATAGGAAAATTAAATCGTGCAAATGTGTTTGTTACTGTTGCTGTTGCGGTTGTTCAAGAGGTTTCAGAATAAAGGTGTAAGTGTGTGTGTGCGTGCGTGGGTGGCGTGTGCGTATGTGTGCGTATGTAAGAGGGCAAGAAAAGAGAGAGAACGTACATGTTTTTATATATTTTTTTTTAGCAAATTTATTAGTATGAGCGTTTGTCTGCGTTCTTGCATGTGCGCGTGTGCGTGAGTATGCGTGTACGTTCTCGACAATACCTTCATGATTTCACTCTCGATCCCAAGTTGTAACGAGGCCTCTGGGTGCCGTGGAAAAGCACATTCATCAGGTCAACGATATTGCATTGTTGCAAGTCGGGAACATGTAGGCCTATCAATATGAAACGGCTGTTGTACGAAATTACTGATCTTGCATTTCGATTCTAATTTCTGTATATTTCCGTATTTTTTTTAGATAGTTGTGCGTTTACTTGATAACCTTTCGTAACTAGGAACGTCACTGTATCCATTTATTTATTTATTTTTTGATAACTCGTTGTTAGAAAACCATATATTTTACATTTCAAGGTTTGTGGGTTGTTAGAATGAAAAGAGGACTTACAGACGGTTTGTTAAAGTTGTGCCAGGCTCGGCCCAATGAATATTCGTAAATACAGACGCAGAAATAGAGGCATGTCTGTCTGTATATCTGATAGATATACATTTAAACTATCTATTTGCCAGGTTGATATGCAT
>NW_020868775.1:5000-7500 GCF_003789085.1 Penaeus vannamei
GAGAGCAGACAGGACAGAACAGACGACACACACACACACACACACACACAACAAGAGAGAGAGAGAGAGAGAGAAGGAGAAGAGAGAGAGAGAGAGAGAGAGAGAGAGAGAGAGAGAGAGAGAGAGAGAGAGAGAGAGGAGAGAGAGAGAGAGAGAGAGAGAGAAGCAAGACGTGGCCCAGAGACCTCGTTCCGTCAGCGGCGGCTCGAGAGGGCGGGCGGCGTCTGCCTCGGCGACTTCCGCCCAGCGCGAGGCGGCGGCGGAATAAATGGGCGCGCGAGTCGGGCCCAAACGAGGCCGCGGGCGGGGAAATGGCGCCGCGTCACCATCTGATCGCGGGGGGATTCGTGGGCGTGAGTTTGATTTCGTTTCGTGAGGAAGGGCGGGAGAGGGGAAGCGTCCGTGCCTTCGTGCCATGACCGTGCGGGCGCGGGCGCGAGCGGGCCTGCGGTCGGCCGTCGGCATTTGCGTTTTGTGAGTTCCGATTCGTTGGCTTAGGCTCGTCCGGCGTCGGCCCGGAGTGCGAGGCGCGTCCGGCATCAGAATGCGGAGCCGCCTCGCGCTCCGCCATTACGCGCCTCGTCACGACCCAGCACGCTCGTCGCCTCGCCCGCGCACGCAATTTGCCTCGCACTTCCACGGGGACGTTTGGAGGGAGCCTCGCTGGGAGCGCCTGCGGGCGTTGTGTGTGGCGCGTTTGTTTGCGTGTAATTGGGACACGTGTGTGTGTGTGTGTGTGTGTTGTGTTGTGTGTGTGTGTGTGTGTTTGGGCGTACATGCGTGTGCACACGAGGGGCGCGCGTGTCCGTCCCTCCTCCCTCGGCGGCGCGAGCGAGCGAGTGCGAGTCCTCCCCTCTGGCGGCCGGGTTGGCTCTGACCAGCTGGGCGATCAATGCCGCTCCACACCCAGCTCGCTCGCTCTGCTGCTGCTGCTCCTGCTGCCGCTGCGGCCCTGCTGCTGCTGCTGCCGCCGCTGCCGCTGCCGCCTGCTGGCCCCTGGAGGAGCGGCGCCCTTTGGAGGGACCGGGCGGGGGCGCGGGGGGGTTCGCGGGCCCTTCCTGCGTCGACGGAAAAGGAAGGTCGTGCTTATTTATTTTTCAAAGGGGGGGGGGGGGGATCAGCTGGGCGAGTGGGCGGGGGGAGTCGCGCTCTGATCCGATTGTGGGCGTCGCCGAAGGGAGGGCGGACGCGGTGCCTCTGGACTCGATTCGTGCCTGGTAACTGCACCACGACTGTCCGCGGCACGCGAGCGCTCATGCCAGCCTCCAGCGCACAACACACAGCACGTGCATACATGTGTGTGTGTGCGCGTGTGTGCGTTTACGTGTTTAAAACTTAAGAGCCGTGTACGTGTTCTGGCGTGCAAGAAGACCCCCCCCCCCCCCCTGGTGGTCGTTGCAGCGCGATGGACGGGCGTAAAGCACGTGGAGTCGGGGCGGTAAAAAAAAAAACTTCCGAGCTTTGAACTTTTTTCCCCGTGGCTTTCTAAAGCAGAGAAATATTTCCAGCGGGAGGTCGGGCTGGGGCGAGGCGAGGGCGCGGGGGCGGGGCGGGGCGAGGGCGCGCGGAAAGCGAGTGTGAGGGAAACGAGTCCTCGAAGCGACCTGGACAACGTTGCGAGAAGTGAAACGAGGGGGATCGACCCTTGAGTTGTGGGCGACCGAGGCAGCGACGCTCGAGTGAAGAGACTTCGTTGAGCTCTCGAGAGGAGGACTTGTTGATCCGGCGTCGAGTGAGGATGAGAGGTGGCGAGGGGGAGGGAAGGGGGCTGAGAGACCCACGCCTCGGAGTCGCCGCGTGGGGGGTCGAGGAGGACCCCCCGCTCGTCGTTTACGGGAGGGCGACGTGGCAACGCCAGCGCTACGGTGTCGGCGACGATGGTGTTGCCAAGATTGCCATGATAGGCCGGGCGGGGAGAGGTTGTGGCGGGAGAGCTCAGTGGGCGTTGGGGAGTAGTGGGCGGTGGTGGGGTTCTGTGGTGAGCAGGGCGACCAGGTCGAGAAGAGGATTATTGCTTCGCCGTGAGGACTTAAGAGATGCGGTTGGTGGGCGGGATTGCGAGCGGCTCATTGCCAGTGGTCTTTCCCGTGTGGGTTTTGGTGAAATAATGTGGTGTGGGGGCCGAAAAAAAAACGTATTGGTTGTTTGACAAAGGAGGAAGTACTCAGAGGAACAGATCCCAATTCTTTTGTTGCAAAGGAGGGAGACACGGTGGTGATATTGCATGTCGAGTCGGGGGTGGAGGGGGAAGACGCGAAGGAGGAGGAGGGAAGGAATGTTTATTGTGTGTGAGGGGGAGGGGGAGGGAAGGGGGAAGGCTGTAAATATTAACCGCGCGAGTTAATTCCGAGCGCACGCGGGCGACCGTGTTTACATTCCGCGTGCGTGGCGGGGGCGCCGAAAGACCCGCTCGGAGTGCGGCCGGAATAAGCAACTAATAGCCTCCACAGAATCGCGAGGCGTTGCTTCGGCCGAGTGCCCAGTGAGGACTGACTGAGAG
>NW_020868775.1:15000-45000 GCF_003789085.1 Penaeus vannamei
GACATGAATGAGAAGAGGTTACTTTCTCTTCTCTTTTCCTTTCTTTTTTTTCTGTGAACTCCAAACAATTTTTAGCGTATGAGAAGCATCTTTCTGTAAGACACTGTAAACTATACATTGCATACACACATTTTAACAATGTGATCCTTTGCAGGGCATGCAGGGTATGAACATCAATGCCGCTGCCCCCAACACCACGGCACCATCCATGCCTCAGCCTCCCCCTGTCAGTGGTGTTCCTCCAGATAAGGGACACTTCACCACTAGAGATTGGTATTATGGGCCTATTACGCGAGCACAGTGTGATGACGTCCTCAATCAGCGTGGCCATGATGGAGATTTCCTCATTAGAGATTCTGAGACCAATGTAAGGACTGATTTTTTAGAGTATTCTAATGTTTACTTCCCGTTGGTTGGGATCTCTGTTTTACTTTTTTTATGACTAATCTCTTAGGATTTGAAATTTAGTTTAAGATTCCTGTATCACGTATACTTTAAACAATCTTTGTTGAATCTCCAGATTCCTAAGATTAGAATCTAAGTATGAACAAAAGCTTTACACAGTCAGAAAGCATTTTTTACTTTGGACTCTGAAAAAACTTGATTAATGCAGATAAAGTTATCTCAGTTTATATCTACTTAATGCCAGATGATGCATAGATTTTAAATAATTCAATGTTTCCTTTAATACCTTACATGAAGTACACCTGATATACTTTATATATATTAAGTAGGATTTCATTTTAGAATTTAAATTTTGATAACCTTCGTTTCTCTCTATTACAGGTGGGAGACTTCAGTGTTTCCTTGAAAGCAGCAGGTCGTAATAAGCACTTTAGGGTCCATGTTGAAAACGGCTTTTACTGCATTGGTCAGCGGAAGTTTGCTACTCTGGACCAGCTAGTAGACCATTATCAACGATCCCCCATTTACACCAGTCAGAAAGGAGAGAAGCTCTACCTAATCCGACCACTGCCCAAAGCATAAATTCAGCAACAACCCTTTGTGTGTGTAAGACATTAGCTCATGAACTCCCCAAGATTTTTTGCCATTGCAAGAAAAGGACTGATACCTCATGCACTCAGCCCTCTGTGGGAAAACCCCTCAGGTCACTGGGTCTGCCAAGAACAATTCAAATGTAAGGGAACCCGTTCACTCAGTGGGTCACTGGGGCTAATAAATACTTCAGTAGTTCTTCCTTCACAGAGTTTAAAAAAAAGAATATACATATATAAATTTGTGTCATATTTAATACAAGTAAAGCTCTGAAGGCCTGATGTTCATGAAAGATAAATTACTTTTGTACCTTCATATACATTAGAGCAGTTTAGTTTAGTTATTCACTGACAGCTATTGGTCTATGAAGCAGCTGAAATGCAGCTTATTGGATGAGCAAACTGAAATTTTAAAATGTGGGGTATTTAAAAGTTATGGAAATGCTTCCAAATCTTTTGCTGAATGTGTAGTGTAGCACTGATAAGCTAACCAGAAATAATGCTATGTGCTCTCTGTAGCTGAAAATATCCGGATGAATGTTTATAATCACTGATTTTTCAGTGGAAAACTGTTTTTTTCCAATGTACATGGAAAGTGTTGTCCAGTCTTTATGCATTGAATGTTAACAATTAAAAAAGTGGTTCATCATAACACCATAATCTCAGCAGTGCTTGGAAATGTATGATCTGTCTCGGAAGTGGGGTGTTGCACTTCGCCAGATTCGATTGGAACAAATGTGAACAACTGGTT
This sequence comes from Penaeus vannamei, assembly GCF_003789085.1. Lineage (NCBI taxonomy): Eukaryota > Metazoa > Arthropoda > Malacostraca > Decapoda > Penaeidae > Penaeus > Penaeus vannamei. The sequence continues at coordinate 16,747 of NW_020868775.1, forward strand.
ACAATTCCTCCATGATATTAGCTCCCACTCCTGCAGGCATATTCTGCAGAAGTGAAGAGATGTGGCCGCCTCCAGTGGTGGCCATTCCTACTACTATACTGGAGTCCATGTATTCATTCAACAAATATGTTAGTTGTAGTCTATGAATTACAGAATGTAGAAATTGCAGCCTCTTGTTATATAAGGCAGGGGTTTTCTGTCACTGAAGTATCCACAGTGAGTGCATAAAGGATGGAACCAGCATCATGTCACAGATGTATCCTGCAAATACTTAATTAGTTTCAGAGAATAGTTGCAGCAGTTTTACAGTACAGTATTAAGTGACTAAAGCACTCTTGCTGGTGGTGCTCCTGCCCTGGGTTGCAAACTTCTTGGCTGGGCAAATGATAAAGCTTGTGTGTACTAATGTATGTGCATATCAGTTCCATTTGGAATTGGTCGAAGCTTTCCTTGTTTGATTTATTTGACATTCTTACTCAGATAATGTCAGTGATTACTATAAGAATGTGTACTATGTATGCATGGTACCATAAGAGGAATGTTAAACACCAAGGGGTCAGATTAGCAAAAGCACAGTGATATTGCTTATTGGCTAAGGATGAACCCGCAGGAAACGTGTCTTAGACCAGATCATGTGCATTTCAACTCTCTTGGCTAGTCCTGGGGAGCAACAATTTGATATTCATGAGAAAATTACTTCTCAAACTTTTGTACATGGCAAGTTTTTTATCAATTTAGCTTTTAATATTAATCTAGCTTCTTATTCCCACTAGTCAGTATAGCTTGAAAGACATGGCACATTAATGGCAATCTGTGCAGCTTTTTATACTTGAGTTAACAGTTAGGTATAGATGTTAAGAGATACCAGTCATGTTTGTGTGTGAAACAATTGCGGGAAATTACTTTTTTCAGCATGAAAATATTTTGTGTAAGAGTCTGCCAAGGTCCAAATGTTGGAACTCGGCATACTTATATAGCATAAACTTGTGTAAATCTTTCTACTCCTTTATACATTGTATCTTGGTATCCTTTGCAGTTTTATTTGCAAATAACCCTCCAGGGGATCATTTTGCCTTTGTTTGCTTCACTTTTTTTGAAGTTTGTGTTCATTTTTTTTTTCTCTTTCTTTCATTTTTTTCCTCTTCTTCGTCTTCTTTGTAATTTAATCATAGAATCCTTTGCACCATAATCTCAAATCCTTATTTTCTGTGGTGTGAGAGTTTATCAGCATGCGTGTGCTGTATGTTTGTTTGTAAGTGCTAGTCATAGGCCCTGCCACTGACACTGGACTCAGCAGTGCTTTAAGCAGCCCAGAAAGAGCATCAGGTTCCAGCCTTTCACACACCTTAATTGTAACTGCAATGGTACTATGTAGCCTGCCACAGATAGTCCCTGCTTTGCCTGTAACCAAAGATTGTCCCTGTTGTGGATTCTTCTTTAACACAATGGTGTGCTTGATATTATAGGCCTACAGGATTTCCCAGTTTCAATATTCAATACCCAAACTGCTGTCAACAGTAGTGTGATTATAAAAAAAGATAAAAATACTAATGATTATATAAAAAATAAAAGAACAGAAAAAAATTCTAAGCCTTTTTACAGAAGTAACATTGATCTCAGTGTTGGGCCTGTGCTCTCTTGTACGTCTTACATAATGTTCCTGTACTCTCTAGTTCATAAGCACGTTCACACTGTTTGGTCATGAACTATTGATATATTGGTGCTCCTTGTCCTTCGAAAACAAATTTTTATCATAGCAGACAAGTAGTTTTACAGCCCCCCACCCCCATATACGCACACTGTTTGTGAACTAGAAGTCGGGCATTACAGAGAAGATGATCCTTATATTATAATATACAGTTGACATCCAGTAACAATTTGCAGACCTGTAAAGTCCGTGTTTTGTGCTTCAGATAAGAACACCATCTTCACCACAACCTCGTGTGACAATTTTTATCATCATTATTACTTTTTTCATGACAAGCCATTGGCAGGTTTGCTAACGGATGAATGGATGACGTGGATGCATTTGATAGTTCAATTCTGTACAAGGTCATGTGCACAAGGGCCAAACCTGCTTGGTAAGGTTGGGATGGATTTGGGTGTTAAGATCCTGGATGAATTTTAGTCACAAAGTTGGATTAAGTTGGCGGCTATTTATTAGTGGACTGAGCAGTTCATGGCAGAGAGTCCATGAAGTTATATGGAAATGCTCAGTGTTGCCACTCATTTATACTTTTATGTTTGTACAAAATGTAATTACCTTAAATAAAATTTTTACAAAAAAAAAAAAAAGGGAAATAAAAGTCAGTATCCTTCTCTTTTTCTTTTGAGTATGATTGAAACCAAAGAATTCTGTCTTTGAAGATATTATTGTACCATAGGGTTGATTTAGTAACATGCAACATCAAACTTCATAAATGCAAAACATAAAGAAGTGAGTGTGAAGAGGTATTGATGCTTTTTGCCTCATAGATCATATATTTCCTTCTTGATTACCATAATATACTTATAAGCAATGAACATTCATTAAAAACTGATTTTAGAATAAGATTTAAGGCGACTGAAATGATACAGAACAAGGGCATCATTTCTGTTTTTTCTAGGTGAGGTTGAGGTGACAAGCAAGTGAGCACAATCAGTTTCTGAGGTATTGTGACTCCCCCCTCCCCAGAAAATGTTTGAAAAATGAGCTATTCTGGAAGAATTTTTAAGCTACAACCAGAGCTACAAAGGTGTAATTTAGGCAAAAAAAATGTGGTAATCTGGTCCTGGGGGGCGAGTAAGTCAGGTCAATTGATGCCCCGATACAGAATACTGTGACATTTTTCACAAACAGCAGTTCTGTTCACTACTTCAAAATAGTAAATCAGCAAAATCAATAAATATCTTATACCAGTGTAATGAATTTCTTGCACATCAGTTCCTACTGCTTCCAAATAGAAGATATACAACTTGCATAAAACTTTTTGATTTTCATTATATGAGCATATAAGCATCATATAAATTTTTTTGTTTTATACAATAAATAAATAAATAAATACAATACAAATAATTAAATACAAATAATAATATATGAAGCATTATCATATAAATTTTCAAATCATATATGAGCATATAAGCATCATATAAAAACTTTTTGATTTTCATTATCATGAGCATATTAAGCATATATAAATGACAGATATAAATTCATGGATTTATATATCTATGCATATATCTACATCAACATATAAATACATATATATTTTTTTATATATATATATACAGATTTATATATAAGTAAATACCTTTAAACGCTATCTATATCTCTGTTGCTGATATCTATGATTAACTATCTTCTGCCTGTCTGTCTGTCTATCATATTATATTTATTTATTCCATTATGTGTGTGCGTGCCGTGCCTGCCTATTGATGCGTGCGTGGGTATGGCGTTGCTTATTGGTCCGTGCGTCTCTTCTCTTCTCTCTCTTCTCTCTTCTCTCTCTCTTCTTCTCTGGCTCGTCTCCTACTCCTCTCTCTCATCTCTCATCCTCTCTACTCTCATCTCTCATCTCTCTCTCTCTACTCTCTCTCTCTCATTCGCTCTCTCTCTCTCTCCTCTCTCTCTCGTGCTCGGTCCTATTCTCTCGTACTCTCTCTCTCTTCTCTTCTCTCTTTCATTACATTATACGCTAATCTATTGGTATATATAATATATGCAATATGATTTATATAATATTATATTATTATTACTTTATATTATATATTCGATTTATACATTTCACTATATCTACCTACAATATAAATAATTATATATTTATATGAGAGATACCTACATATATAGAACTCTCTATATATAATTTTATATAATATATATATAGCCAATATGATTTTATATAATTTATATATTATTATAATATATATATCGATATATATGAATTTATACAATATATACTATTATATATATAATAAAAATATATAATAATAATTATGAGTGCATACGTATTATGCGGTGAATTATATGGTGAAAGTAACATACCAATTAATACTGAATAATAAATTGCAAGTGACTATTCACATATCGTGTTGTGTGATATGTACGTAGTGTTGACTCCTTTATTATTTACGAGTATTCGCGTAATCATATATATGAATGTTACATATAGCTCAAAATATTAGGTCCACCTTATATTTATGCTTATCGTATGATTTGTTTTTTTATTATATATTTCTGCATATTATTCAGTAGCCACTACTTATATTGGGCAGGTATATTTATTTTATATTTAATAGTATGTTATATGCTCTATAATCTCTTTATATAGTATAATATTATATTATATATATAACAATTATATTAATTATGTTATCTTTCACAGCTACATTTGGTTGATTAACGCGGCCTCTTTATGGGATACACTGGTGTGCTTTTCCTTCCTTTTCCTGTCGTGTGTTGTGTGTTGGTGGTGTGTGTGGTGCTGTGTGTGTGTAGAGTGTGTGCTCGTGTGTGGTGCTCGTGTGTGTGTGTGGTGTGTGTCGTTGTGTGTGTGTGTGTGTGTGTGTATGAGAGAGAGAAGAAAAGGATTTGCGCAGATGATGTCACCCGCACGACAAATGCGAGAGAGAAGAGAGAAGGAAGAAAGAAGAGAGAGACGAGAGACCAGAGAGCGAGAGAGCATAGAGAGATGAGAAGTGATAGATGAGATTTGTGTAACAACCTATACATTCATTCCTATGCATTCCGTGTCAGAGGATCTTGTTGCGATATCACTGATGACTGTGTAGCAGCAATGTTGTCCTTTGCTTTTTTGGGTTGGCGAAGCCAAGTTCTGTTCGCTCCCTATATGATTGAGCATCGAGTCAGGAGGAAACAGCGTGCGAATGACGCAAACCTGCACCAACAGCAAAACCGGAAATCCTTGGAAGAAGTGAACGCGTCAGAGAGATAGTGACAAATACATAATCACGCGCGGCGAGACGAGCAACAAGAGATAACACCTCCCGTACCCCCGCAACCTCCATCCCCCCTACTCGTCACCAGGCCTAAACCACACACATCTCCGGAGCAGCACAAAAGGGACCCTTTTGTCAGTACATGATTGTAGCAAGCAATCACCCTTGTTGAAAAATCAAAAATTTGTTCCAATGACAGAACGAGATAGGGAGATATCGTGAGCTATGTCCGAAGCGCGGCAGAGGACAAGCGAACGCGGTATTCTTATGGTACTCTCGATTTCATCCAAGAATCACTCTCGTTTCTCTCCCTTGGGAGCGGGGAGGAGGGAGGGGGGAGCCGGCTTTCCTAAGACCAAAGAACAACAGCGGGGTGCGAAACTTGTCGTGTAAACATCACAACGTCCCGATCGACCAAATATACTTTGCGCTCTCTCAGCATAAGTCAATTGCACTCCTTTTCATCTTGTCATAGGGTACTCTTTCAACCGAAGCCAAAAAACGCCTCTAGACCTTCCTATACAAGTCTGTGTAGGTCTACGATCACATACAGCAGCACTTAAACGGTCATGTATAAGGATTGAGTTACGTATTGATCGTATTTACCTCAGATTCTGATAGCTATGCTTCTTAACTATATCTAATAACATATACAGCGGCAATAATAAAAGTACTATAATCAAATATTCTAAGTACTCACTTAGTACAGTCCGAGCTATCATAAGTATATCTAATATCAGCAACTCAGTCATTTCTTGACTACAGTCACGCTACTTTATATTTTCTTATTAATAGTACTATTATAATAATTTATAGTTGTTATCATTTAGATATATAACCTGTCTTGTGTGTTAGTGGTTGGTGATGTGTCGTGTCTAGATAAAAGTATAGTATAGTGATTAATAAGTCGGATTGTTGTGCTCGCCATCATCTGTGTGTAGTGTGATAGTGTGAATGTGTGTGATAGTGTGTGTGTGAGTGTGAGAGAGAAGAGGATAGATAATTATAGAAGAGCGTTTTGGACGCGATTACTCGATGGTATAATATGGGTAATACAGTCATTCTAAAAATCTACTCAGTCACTATGGAGGGAGTCAAACTATTTTACAACAGTGAAGATGATCCCGATCGATCCGAGTTCACCTTGTGTGATGTGCATCAGTTAGACAGTGAATAGCATACACGTAGTTTATAGCGATGGGTTAAGATTCTTTTTATTTCTTACAGTGGTCGGATTTGTCTTTATTCCCCATTTCTCTTGTAATAGGTGTATTTTATTTCAGGCTGTAGTTAGCTCGGGTGGAGTCTGCGAGTGGGGATATCTGACTATTAGGATCGAGTGAATGGTTGGCGAGCAGTCTGCACTACACCATCGTCAGTTTAATGATACATATCGCTGATGCATGCCACGACGCACCTCTCAAGAATCAAACGACACTATTCAACTCCAAGGACACCTCACACATTTCACATCATACGCAGTCTAACAGTTCAAAAGTTCTATCGCACATCACATATGTTGACTAGATACTCCAGCCACACCGTGAGATCAATACTTAGTCATACGACTACTAGCCCACAGCTTAGTCAATAACTTTTATGTTGTACTCTATTATATATTATATATATAATTAAAGAGTGTGGGGTAGTTAAGGTAGACTTTTAGTATTATTATAAATCCCTAGTAGTATGACAAGTTAGGTAGCAATATGTTAATCGTATTTGGTTATATTCGGGTTCTATATAGTATTCCGTTTAGTGTCAGTCACACACAGCAGCGATATTAGCATAGAGGCCAAAGAGTATAATGTCTCTCACTCTATTATAAATGCCTAGTTTCCGGGTGTATTCTGATGGTGTGGGATTAACGCGGGATATAAATACGCGGCTAGGTTTAACGCGCGATGTGAACGCATACGGAAGCGTCATTCTGGGGTAGATAAGTAGGCTCGTGGAGTCTTTCTGACCTAAGGGTAATTGCCTGATTTACTCTACTTTCCTTAAACGCTTAAAAATTGTGGTAATAAGTTTGTGGAATTCATAAAGTGCGTGAACATTTAAATTTTATCGCGCGGTGAGGGACATAACCATAACCAACCCGGTGGAACGCTAAGGGGGGCGCGAAACAAAGAAGCGCGCAGAACACTTTTACTTTTGCTTAACCTGAAATCTAATTTACCTTTGTAAACGGGTGAGACCTTAATCTAAACCGATTTAAGTTTTATCAATATCTAAACTAAATAATTTAACCTAAACTAACACTAACCTAAATTTATCAATCTAATCTAATTGTACGTAAACTAACCTAACCAAACTTTATTTAGTCTAACCTAACCCAAATGAGAGTGGTATCATCTCGTTTGTTTCACCACGCATGCTCGGGACACCAATCACGGGCTTTCCTGTCGTACCCGCAGTCACTTTAAATTTTTAAAAATATACATTTACCGTAACGCCAAAAACGCTCTTAAAATTTATACTTTTTCTTTTAATACAACCGAGCGCCATCGTCTTCTTTGACCATCAAACTGTACAGATAACAACTAATTTTATAATGCTATTAAAGTAAGAGGTGTGTGTCAAGATCTGAGTTGCGGATGTTACAGCCCCGATTTTTTTGTCTTTTTTTCTTTAGGTTTAAGTAGCAGCAGCGGTATCGTCTCGACCTCCTACTGCCGGATCCAGGATCGAGACCAGAGTACACCTTTGGCTTCGGGAAAGTTACAGGTGCTGATTGCACGTTCTCATGTTCGGCAATTCACGTGTGAATCCCTTCTCGAAGTCATAGGTCATTCAGGACGGCAGTTATGCAGAAAGGCAGCAACAGGCCACTCAATTAATCAAATCGCTACACCGGTCGCCCCCCCCCCCATCCCATGTTGTCGTGGGATGGGGGCTGGGAAACGGAGACTGAGAACCAATGCTGGGAACACCCTTGCCTTAGGCCTCAGCCGACGACTTAACTAATTTTACAGTTTTCCCTTCCCTTTTCCCTGCATTCTCCAACCCCTTTAATTATCCACTTCTTAAGGTGTTAGAGCCATGTTGAAAGGATGAAAAGCAGACCGTGCCAGTGTGCACGGCATTCCCCTGTGTTAGTTGTCTAGCCTTTACTCCTCAACAGGACTAGCCTCTTCTCCGTAGCATTTCTGTCGTTTTCTAAACATTAGATGATAAGGAAAATGGATATAATTGATAAAATTGAACCGTACACCATTATAAACATATGAATATTACATTATACTTACAGTCCATAGGGTCAAAGTCTGAAGATTATAGGATGCTTTATTTTCTTGTTTATTGCAGTGCATAAAACAATATACAATAAATACATTATCAAGCCAACAATATAATATTCAACAACATAAAATGCACCAGCATTTCTTTATTGAAAATGTATTAGATATAGAAAATGCGACATTGAACCTGTAAACTTGATTATCTAAAAAAAAGTATACGACTATTCATAGTGAGTATATTGCAAGGCTAAAGCTTAAAGTCACTTTATGGGACTGTGGCTATGCTTTTGGCAATGCCCAGCTGAAGTGACATTGGATAAAATTTCAGCCGCAATGACATTGGGTCTGCCACATCATATTAGTTCATACCAGGATGGTTTCAACAATTTTCATATTTAATTTATTTGAACATGGAAAAGTATCTCAATATTGTTTTAAACAAATTTCATTTGCATGAAACCATCTGCAATCATGCAAAATCGTATTAATACAGCCTACAGAAAAGAAAAAAATTTAGTGACGGCATCATCCGTCGGTCTTTTGCCGTTCCCGTCCAGCCCTGCCCCTCAAGGGGACCCTGAGAGGTGACCTGTTTCTTCCCCGACATACTCGTTTTATCATGGATAGTAATGGCTATTTTGTACCATTATTGGGGGCGATGAGGCTTGCCCTTTTATCATATAGCCTTATTGGTTTTAATTCTGCCGGTTCCTCGACCCCAGGCTCTCCCTTGACCACGATTCTGAACACTACTACTACTACTAACCCCTCCCGAATGCCTGCTATCACATTAGTCCATTCCATATCATCTACTCAGGTCAATACTCAACCTCCAAGAAACATTCCTCCTCCCAAAGAATAAACCAACTTCAATAGCCTTTCACCTCTCCCCAACAAACTACTCCCCATTCCCTTATTTACTACTATACAGCCTTATATTGTCCTCTCCGCAGGACTCTCTCGGCACGATACTCCCTTTCTCCACACATTCCCGTTTCCTTCTACTAACCACCTATATACTCTCCTCTTCTAGCAATGTCTCCAAAAACAAAGAGGGCAAAAGTTTCCTTGAGCAAGCCGTTCCAGTGGTCCCTGACTCGTCAACAGTTACATCCCAAATCCCAAGTTAAAGTTATCATAATCAACTGATTGACTGACTTCACTAGCAAGCCCATATCAGGCTGTGGCGGACAATCACCTCGGCACCGGGCGCTGTCTCGCTTAGCATAATTGCCCCTAAGCCGAGTCAGCCGGCAAGCAAGCGTGGCGAGGTCCGCGGCGCTGATTCGCCGCGACGCGGAAAATAAGAAAGCAGCCGTCGGCCAAGCAGCACACCTCAACCGCAAACGACCCAGCATTGTTACTTTACCCATTTTGTATTTATACCGCATTTTCCGCCGAAAATAGACACTTCATCGTCTTCTCTGCAACGTTTAATTCCTGGTCTGCCCAGAGCCTTAGGGCTCTCTTCAATCCTCGCCCTAGGCCTCTCTACAAGGCCAGCCTCATCCCTCCTTTAGTACTTGTACCGGAAATGTCACTTCTCCGGACAAACTGACTTGTTCTAAGAAAAAGGATTGGTCAGATCTGTTTAGAAGAATTGCTCGCCCTGCCTCATGGATTTATGCCAAAGAGTACCAGTACAATGCTACAACATTCCTTCTAGAGGCACGTTATGACCCCACCGATGTTGCCAAAATACTTTCAGTAGACATGAAACTACTCTTAATGTTTACATTGCAGATAGTCCCTCCCCGTCGACCAATCAACCTCCCCTCCGTCAGTGCCAGAATTGTTGGCATCTGGGCCATCCTGACAAACACTGCCCCTCCATAGCCCGATGCCCTCTGTGCCTAACCTGGGTTATGATTGATCAAGCTGCTATGACACAGTCTAATTGTGGCGGTCCCCATAATGTATTTTAAAGGGGCTGCCCTACCTACAAGTTTGGGTCTGAAGTGGCAACTCTTAAATTCAGACTTGGCCTTAGTCTACGCTAAGCCAGACAGTAAGCACCAGGGAAGGAATCGTACGATAATTCATCTGGTAAACGGAAACAAAATACAAACGACGGATGGTGACGTCACCGGATTTTTTTCCGAAGGCCGCATTTTTGTTATTTTGTATATAGATGGTTTTGATGCGAAAACAGTTAAAAAAAAAAAAAAAGATATTTTCCCATGTTCAAACATATTAAACATGAAAATTGCTGAAACCATCCTGGTATGAACTGATATGATGTGGCAGACCGAACGTTATCGCGGCGGAAATTTCATTCGATGTCACTTCAGTTGGGTCTTCTAGCAATGCATGACCAAAGGTAGAGCCATGGGCCCATAGAGTGATTTTAAACCTTCAACCCTACAACACACTATGAATGGTCATATACTTCTTTGATAAATCAAGTTTACAGGTTCAATGTCGCACACATTTTCTATAAAGAGACGCGGGGGCATTTATGTTGTTGAATGTTACAATTTTGCCTTGGTGATGTATTTATTGTATATTACTTTAGGCATACAATTAACAAGAAAGTAACGCGAGGAATCTGATAATCACCAGACTCTGACCCTACCCACTGAAACTGTAATATAATATATATCGGTTTATGATAATGTATGGTCCAATTTTATTATTTCTACTCGTTTTCTTTATCATTTGATATTTAGAGAGAGGCAGAAATGCTGCTACGGAAAAGCGTGCAGCCCTAGGAAGCACGTTGACGAGGTTTTTCGTAATCAAATTTACTCCATCTCCATGTAAAAGGTTACCTCCTTTGCTTGGTACAAGAGTGGCTGACACATCTGGCGATTTTAAGCACTGGAAGTGAAGTTGATAAAGAATAGATATCAGCATCACCAGTGACTACGCAATTAAGAAAACACAAAGGATTTTTTAGCAATTGTAATGGTTAATGGTTAAAAGCGAAATTAATGTGCTAGACATCTAAGGCCATATAGCACTACAGGAAGGTATAGTAAAGGGTGATGTCAGGTGATAGTTGTTATGCGTCAACTACCTAGAGTAATGTTGGAAAGTTGACGATGGGTAAGGGGGTTGAGGGAAAGGGTTATGGTGGTTTAGGTAAGGGAATTAGATCAAGTGAAGTGTATTTATGTGTCTGAGGAAGGAGAACAGGTTGTTATAAGAAGCAAGGATATGAGAACAGGTTGTTATAAGAAGGAAGGATATGACGTAGGTCTGATCTGTGTGAACGGAAACCGCGAATATCCCAATGTATGAGAGCCATATCTTAGTTATTTTATGAGTGAAAGCGCCGGTACGTGTTGAGGATTCTGGGGGGGGAAGGAGCTAGGGGGTGTTGTGACATGAGTGATTCTCGTGTGTATCCGGGAGGGAGTGTAAAGGATAGAGGGGATGGAGGAAGGGAGAATGTGCGTGTAAGTTGGAGTTGAGGGGGTGGGTTGTGTTGGGAGGGAGTAGGAGGAAGTGGTGTGGGGGAAATGTTAGTGATAGGAGGATGGATATCAGAAGGATGGATAGTTGGAGTTGAAGGGGATGTGTTGTCTTGGGAGGGATTAGGAGTAAGGGGTGTAGGGGTGCTATGAGTAAGAGGGGGATGGATTTCAGGAGGATGGGTATCGGGAGGATGGATATCGGTGGTGGACGGAATTGAGGGGGTTAGGTTGTGTTGAGAGGAAGCAGGAGGAAGGGGTGTAGGGGAATATGAGTAGGAGGGTATAGATATCAGCAATCACTCCAAGTGTGGAGGGAGCATGAGTTATGGAATTTTGTGTCTCAAGCATATAGCTTTGAATGTCTTCCATAGTTTCTGCAGTGGAGTTGGAGAGTTTTTTGGGGAAAAGGTTTTCTTATGAGGTAGGTAAAGGTAGGTGGAGGTGAGTGTGCAGTAGGGGAAGAAGGGGTGGAACGTTTCGTCTGTCAACTGCGGGTAGTGCGGGGAGGGAGAGGGGTTGGTGTTGGGGCTGTAGTTGAGATTGGGGTGTCTGGATTTAAAGTGGCAAAAGAATTTGACTGGCGGAGGTTGAATGTAAAAGTGGAAGTGGGGAAGTAAGTAGGTATAGGGGAGGGTGTAGGAACATCTTGAGGTGGAGGGAGAGGCAAAGCAAGCGACATTACTTGAATAAGGAGTATAAGAGAAACCTTGTCGGCGTGCTTTCTGTCTGGCTTCACGTAGAGTGAGACCATTTTTGTATCTGAGAGCTGCTACCTCAGACTCGAACTTGTAAGTGGGACAGCCTCTATAAAATACATTATGGGGGCCGCCGCAGTTAGCACATGTGCGTGTTTGTGTGCAGGCAGTTTCATCTGTTATGACCGGGTTGGGCACAGAGGGGGCATCGGTCTGTGGAGCGGCAATGTTTGGCAGAATGTCCAAATCGCCAACAATTTTGACAATGACGGGGAGGAGGTTGGTATGATTGAACAGGGAGGGATTGTCCACCAATGTAGATGCGAAGGGGAAGGTCATGTGTACTGAAAGTAATTTTGGCAAAGTTCATGGGTTTCTTTCGATGACCTCTAGGAGGAATGGAGTAGCAATGTACTGATATCACATCCCGGTCTTTGAAGCTGTTGAGCAAGTCTTCTCCACAATCTGACCAATCTTTGGTATCGACTGAGCAGTTTGCTGGGGAGATAGAGACAGTTCCGGTACAAGTATTAAGAGTTGGATGAGGTTCTGCAGGGATGGGGTTGCCAGAGAGATCAGTTAGTTTTGATAATGCTACAGCTTCAGCTTCAGCTCTGACTGTTACGAGATGGGAGCGATCGCGTCGGGTACGGAAAGGGATTCTGTTTTTGGAGACATTGTTGAAAGAGAAGTGTGTTACCTGAGTAAGGAGCTGTAGGGGGGATCACTTAGCTGGGCTAAATAGAGTAGTTCAGATATTTGTAGGGTTGGTGGTGGTAGAGGTTGGGGTGTTTGATGAAGAAGGTTGTAAGGGTTGAGTTGATGAATTTGAGGAAGTTGGGAGGGTAGAAATGTCTTCTGGAGATTGAGTCTCTGCTTGGGTGGGTAATGCACTAGTAGGCATTGAGGAGTGGGTAGTAGTTTCAGTGTTCGGAGTCGTGGTCAAATGAGAGCCTGGAGGGAGCCGGTGGGCTATTTGATGAAGGGGCAAGCCTCATTGCCCCTAATAGGGGTATTACATCTTCATTACTGGCCATGAGAAGCCTTGAATATGTAAAGGGAAATAAACAGTCCACCCCCTTAGAGCCCTGTACGGGGTAGGGGCTAGACAACCAAATCGGGAGTACCGTGCCCATGGTTCCCGCAGGCCGTTCAGGACTGGCACAAGCCTTTCATCCTTTCAGCACGGCTCTTACACCTTAGGAAATAGATAGTAGAAGGGATTGGAGAAGGGACGGAAACAAAAGCAGGAGGGGGAAAAGGACATGCAAAATTAGTTGAGGCAGGTGAGATCCCTACATTGGGTCTGTCTCCGTCTCCTACCCCCTCCCCCCCCACACGACAACAACGGTCAAGAACTGTAATGTCATTGAAGATATTAAAAGTGATTAGAATAAATTTACAATATCTCTAAGGGGACCGTCCCTGGCGGTGGGGGGGAGGGCGAGTCGAAGATTTTGGGTCGGAGTGGTCGAAAATGAGTTATGGTCAGTTTCATATTCGTAAATGAGAGTAGAATCACCCACGTGAATATGAACTTCCGCGGCGAAAGATTTGAGCAGCGCGCGATACCAGAACCCCAAGTCCCACAACGTCAGCGATTTTCACCCTTCCGCACTCTCGCTTCACAGGAGCTAATAGGATGCATTGTATTTTGACATGACCTATTGAAATGGAACACAGGAAGATAAAAGTGTCTTATTATAACATTTTTATCCTAAAGTAAAAGATTTATGATATGAATAACGAAGAAAAATAAAAAATCCTTATGCAACTTTTCAAATTTCTTTCCCATAAAATAAATTATATAAGATTCGATTTTCACATATTCATCATACGAGTATGTTTAGGGTTCGATGATAATACATGAGCAGTTACAAGTCTGTATCTCCAAAAATAAACTCGCAACGAATAGATATTTACACAGGCTGGGAGCTCGCACGCGTCAACGGCCGTCCAGGAGTTATTAAATATTTTAAATTATTATATTAGTTATTAAATATATTAAAGGAGTTCCAAGCGTCGCCACCGCCTTAGACTTTTCTGATTGCAATAATTTTACGTGTGCGTTTTCATTTGGAACTAAATAATCGGTTAAACATCATTATGTCATTATAATTCCATTTTACGGAAAAAAATAATGTGAAGAAAGAGTATGATATAATTAATTCGTGTAACTTGTGAAAATCGGCCTACATATATCTGATACCTATTCTTACATCAGATGATAAACGAATATAAGAGATTTGATATAAGAGATTTGTATTTCAAAATATTTTTGATCTCTCAACGGTTTCTGAACGGTTATTTCTAACGAACAAGAAACAATTCATTGTCCCTTCATAAAAAGTACTTCGCTTGCGACTAAACGTTTATCGCTTGTTTCGAGGCGTAATCACGTGGTTAGACAATGCGGGAAGAAAAATAGACTCTAATAATAATAGAATAAATAAATAGAATAAATTATAATGGATTTAATGGGTATATGCGCATATACGCATAAAGACATGCACGAACATGTACCTTTACAATAATTCACTTGCGTATACACATGTAAACGAATGTATACACAAGAAAACAGTAATAAAAGAGGTATAAAACTCGAAACAACCGATTTTATTTAACGATCATGTTGTTTTGGGTCTGGATTTGCCCCTTTTCACGGGAGTCATTTGTTTGTTTGTTTCTATTACTCGGAGACTAATGATCATATCTTTACCTAACGAAGTGCGTTTGAAAGAGAAATGATAGTAGTTTCTACAGTAATGAAATGGTAAAGATCCATAAGTGAATGAATATGAAAAATGAACTTCAATTATCCAACTTTTTGTTTGTTTGTTTTTCGATTTTTCTTTTTCGAGCTGATTCCTGATACATCCGATCAAAATTTTGGATATATCTTTGGAAACCTTTTGAAAATGCGCAGAGATTATAGAATCAGATTTTTGAAATTTTGCATATCTTTTATATACGAATTTTTGAAAATCGAAAAAAAATGTGAAACAAATTATTTTATTTTTCTTTGATTTTTTTTCTGAGGAAACTAAATCGAATTTCCAAAAAAGGATAAGATGATCTCTTAGGAATTCATTGATGTTCATTCACAATTTTTTTCATGACATAATACATGATTCTCTGGGACAAGGAATCAACCGCGCAGACACATGTGGAAAAAAAAAATTGCGGGGGCCATCGCCCCCCATGTGGGAACCCCATAAATTTGGTATCAAAATATGCAGAATAGTAAAATACATAAAATATCCAAAAATCAACAAAATCCATAAGACCATTTATTTTTTAGAAATATTTACCAATATGACCCCCACCCCCATAATTGGCCACGCCCCTTTTAGGGACGGTCCCCTTAAGACCATCAAATTACAAATTCCTTTTATTTTGGGGGGGGGAGTAAACATTTAAAAGCCCTGCCAAGTTTCTTGGGGAAATGTAGGGAAATTCCCTACGAAACACAATAAGGGCAAGCACGAGCAATTCAGAACCTGGGTGATCAAATTTATCACACACCTACATGCATACACCTTGCGCAATTCACGTTAAAAATCAAATGAACATGGATCTACTCGAAACAGAGGCATGCACACCAAAACGCAGTCTTATATAAAATCGAAAGCACTCGCAATGACAATGACAAACACGCAGACCTATAATACTTATAAGGAAGTACACACTGCTACAATTTTTATACAGACCACGACAACGTTGTCTCTCGGGCTTAGTTTACAAGAACAGTTTCGAGGCGGGCTTCGAAGCTCGACTCTGAAACCGTGCCTCAAAGTTTCGAAGCTCGACACTGAAACCATGCACCGGAGACCTTTTAGCTTCTCGGCCGCTGACGGAAGTGAACTGAGTACGAGAGTGGCCACCTGTCTGGTTCCCTACCACACACATACGCACACGGAAATCCACACGCACACACACACACGGAACGCACACGCACAAACACTACACTCACTCACTCACTCACTCACGCACGCACGCACGCACGCACGCACGCACGCACGCACGCACTCACTCACTCACTCACTCACTCACTCACTCACTCACTCACTCACTCACTCACTCACTCACTCACTCACTCACTCACTCACTCACTCACGATGAGCAGTCGTTAATGCCTTGCACGTTCGTCCTCGAACTTGGGCACTGGTCGTTGATCGTTTCAACAGTCCTTACAAACACGCATTCTTTCCGTGCTCCATTCGCAACTAAGCTACCACTACACCTCACAGAAACTACTTGATTGATTTCATTTTAAATACCACAAAACCAGCTTCTGCACACTGCTACTTCGATCCTAGTCTCCCTAATCGCTTCATCTCAGCAGTGGCAAGTAGGTGAAAATGAGGGGCACCAAAATTTATTTCCACATGTACACATGTACGATTCAGCCATGCAGTAGTCTTTGTAGTATTTTTTTTTAATGTGATTTACGAAAATAGATTAGCTCTTTCCTTCAACACAGCTAAATTTCGATGCTAATGTTAAGCATATATGATAAGTCAAACGAACTGCACCTGCAAGATTTAAAGGAAACCTCGGAAGGTGGCACCATTTCATCCTTTTTGCATCCCATTTAATCTCATCCCCAGCACACCACTGCATCTCAGTATTCAACAGCACATGCATGCAGGGTTTTGCGTGTATGTGCGCTCCCTTCGAGAGTGAAGCCTGGTCCCGGCTGGTTTCCCTGACTCACTCCAAAATCTACATACTATTATTATTTAGACTTTGGTCTCACCCTCTTCTCGTTGATTCTTTTGATGTCTGGTAACCACCGCCCGCACTTGAAATTTTAGTCAGTTGGAGACAGGGGAATATGAGAGAGATTGTGTATAAATTTTGAAAACTGGCAAATGTTAGCAATTTTCTAGGGTGACTCAATATTTGGATTTGCCTAAGCTGGTACCACTCATGTCTATTGAGAAGCTGGAGAGCAGATATTAACTACAAGTGTTAACTGTCCGACATTAGCTAAATAAAAAAGATATATGAAAAGTATTATTACATCAATATTTCAGTAGCTGTGGTCCAGAAAAATAATTTTGCTTGTAGGTCTTATCGCTGAAGTCCCAATCTAAGAAAAAGATGTTTGAAATGTGTTAAAGAAAAAGGACATTGTGTCATACTGGTCCAGTCCAGGGACAAAATACTGATGATGCGAAATGATATACATGCAGTCTTTTAATATGAGGCAAGCTATCATGACGAGTGTTTTTTTGTACTATTAACTTTGTCACATGTGTCAAAATATTGACATGCATTCCATCCAGGGCGTGGGTACAAAAAGGTCCCTATTTGAGTTTTAAAGTTTACTTGGTTATATTATGCACTAGGCTGAAAAACTTTTATCAATTCCTCTTTATTTTTATATGGCTCAGCCAGCTCAATATTGATGTTGCTTTCAGACAAGAATTTAGCTGATATTCAACTGTCTGGTTGAGCATAAATAGAAATGGGACCTTCATCTTCAGCAGCCATAAAAATGTATATATCAACTAACTGATTCTGGTAATTGATAACTTTACAGGGATTTTTAAAAATTAAGCTATCATAAATTAAACTACAGAATATGCTTACTTCAGTTTACTCATAAACTTGCACTTCATGAATGTAATATAAATTTTAATAGAAGAATACAAAGGTTTTGCTACAAATGAACTAACTGTAAAGAAACTAATGTAGTCTATAATCTTTTCATTCATCAAAATGGTGCTTTACTTCACACCAGTATTTGGTTAACATTATTAAGGAGAGGAAAAATATCATATTGAACAAAATGTATAATTATACAACTTGATAACTTGGTTACTTTCATCTTGAGTACATAATACTGAGCATGTAGAATCTGCCCAATTGTTGAGATAATTAGCACATTTAAACAAAACAGGAGGGTTATTGCATGATGCTTGTCTTTTATAACATTCTATCGACATGAAAATGGACATAATATACCATAGTGCATGATCTTTTAATAAAAAAGTAATGTTACTAAAAACTCATTCCACAAACAGATAAAACAGGGCAATCCCAAAAGTTTTTATCTAGCAAGCCATAGAATGTAATGAGTAATAAAATAACACTCGAGTTCAAACAAATGACCCTATGCTCAACCTTCTGGCGGCACATTTGTATATTGTAAAGGTTGTAGGGAAGAAGAAAATACAGGGACGAGCACCAACAATCATGGTTTTAACCATCAAAAGGTGAGCATATACAGCATGAGGAAGAGCATTCATGCTATCTACAATATTCTAACCCATCTTTATCAGCTGAATAATCCTTTTAACTAATAGGCTGAGCTGGGCTGGATAATTCAGTAAAAAATACAGGCTTGCAAATACAACCATCAAAATGGGGTTGTGGTAAAGAAGCTGACGTGATTGTAAGAAACATGACTGATGTCACAAAGGGTAAATATCACTCATAATATATATTTATATACACATATATATATGTATGCACCTCATATCTATGGTGTCTTTTATATGCTGTATAAGTGCTCTGTGAGGCAGGATGAACTTCAATATATTCTTTACAAACCTCATCCATGAGTTTAAAATGCAAAAATAAATGCAGCTAGCTTTGTTTTCAGAATCGGCACTGATCTACAGTCAAACTGGCTGCTATGGAGAGAGAGAGAGCAGAAATGGGAATGTGACATGAGACACAGATCATTGTTTATGCTCAAAGTTATATACATAAAACCACTTTTAATTTTAATCTCATTTCAAGGAATCTGAGAAGAGTGTATTATTACTGCAAATTCTTGGTCAAGACATTATAGTGTAGACTGCAATGTTAAGAGTAAAGCACTGTTCTGCACCTCTTCCATGTCTCAAGCTAACATTGTTTGCCATTAAGTTTTTTTTATATACTTTTAACTTGCAGAGAATAATGCTATAAAGCATATGTATTTAGGGATATTGCTTTTACCAAAGAATTTTGCAGATGTATTACTTCAGTAATGATTATGCAGCTTGCCCTCACACTAAGAGACACTTTAATTTACAAGAATATTTTTTGTTTCACAACATTTAGGGGTTTTGTGATGTAGAGGTTAGAGCTTTGCAAAAACATTTCAAATAACATCAGACACATTAAGCTTGAATTAATATATTGAATAAAACGACCATGCAGATGACACCTCTTAGCAACTGCCATAATCATGTATGAGAAATCAAGAGTATTCCAAATATCAGCTAAAAAAGTACATACTAACTCCAGAACAATACATTTGAAGATAGTACACATAATAGAACACAGACAATATCCTCCTGTAAAGGCCTCGAACACAACTCAAAGAAATATGCGAAGTATGTGCTTTGGAGGAAAAGTGGCTTGAGAGAGGTAGGGGGAAGGAAGAAGGAAAGGGAGAAGGAGATGTAGGGGGAAGGAGAGAGAGGTGAGAGAGAGAGAAAAAAAAAAAAAGAGTTGCTAGATGATTTTATTTGTGGGGACTTATGACACATGAGGTCTAGCACACACTCCAGATTTTCATTAACCTGCAAAAAGTTAAATTCATTAAAACAGCTATCTTCAGTTGCTGTAATAATGCTCAAAGATTTTTTTCATATAAATGGTTTTAATATTTGCAGGCAGTCAAGAGTGGTAAAAAAAAATCCTGGTCTTATGGTATACATTTTTATGGTTTCCAAAGCAAAGAAAACCAAGCATCATTCTCTCTGATAAAAAAGTTTAAAGTTTTAAAAATACACGCAGTCTAAATTAAAGAACCAAATAATTTAAAAGATATCTATGATCTTAAAATCAAGGGAAGAAGAGTCTTGAGCATGGATTGTGAGATGACTAAGAAAGATGAAAGGTTGTCTCCTAAAAAAATACCGACATTTGTTCTATCACACACATTCTCCTCTGATGTGGCAACAAGTGTTTACATTTTTTAATTATCACATTTATCAACCCTATTTTCCAAATTTACAGTAATTCCTCGCTGGGAAATTTATCACATTATATAAGGAGGCACTTTCGACCTTTCAATATACATATTTTAATGATAATATTCACTACAATATCAAAGGCTCAACAATTTTTCAATGGTTCAATTCACTGGGTATAAAACAGGTTCTTTCATGTCTGAGATGGGAAACTTAAACAAAATAGAATATGCTGTTAATCTTTAACAATCATTCACATACAATTATGAAGGCAAGTCTGATAGGTATAATAAATAAAACATTTCCCAATTACAGGCTAAGGTTAAGAGAAAACGTTCATACATACACACATGCTTGTGTTCATGAAAAATGAGAGAATGGTGTGTCCTTGTACATTTTATGAGTACATGATTTTTATCTAAGTAATAACATAAACACTTAAATGTGTAAATACAAAGAGATGCATGAAATAGAAAATACTAATACATGAGTTAGAAAGTACTAAGAGTAAAGAAATGAAGTCAAAAAGCAAAAATTAAATGTGTATTATATACATGCCTTGATGAAGAACTCAAAAATAACCAAAAGTAGTGTTATTAAGATCTGAAGAACTGGGAATAAAGCATTAGCATTATGTGCACCAATAGGGCATTGCAAATTGATTCCAAAATGTTATAGTTCTAACACACAAAAAAGATGTATTACAAACTGAAATAATGTTGGGTGTTGTGATTCAGTATTCATGAGAAGCTTTTGTGTTTGCATACACTACATTGTGTTTAACCTACCTTGCAAAGCAGCCTGTAAAGCAGTTTAATTTTTTTTTGCATGAATTTACTACAAATTATTTGGAGCTCTCCTACCCAAGAATTAGAATATGATAAGTGTGTTCTATGGGTTAAACAAGGAAAAAAATAAGAGAAAGGTTCCTTATAAGGGTGTACATTTACAGGGTGAGAAAACATTTTTATGACATTATAAAAACACATTACCTTACAAAAGCAGAGTAATATTAGGAAAAAAAGCTTGGAAAGTCTTTAAGAATCTCTCCACACATGAAATTGCATATTGGACGTTTGATCATTGGATTATATTGTGCTGACACAAGCAGATATATTTAAAAAAAGGCTACTTCTTTCCACCTTTCTCTCTTTTATGATTGGAAAAATAGGGAAGGATGGTGACTGCTTTAGAAAATGAAACAATTCTATATAATACACATGTAATAACAAATATGAGATTCACATATAGAAGTTACAAATTTAATCCGTATATACTAAAATACTTAATACATCATGAGTACATTGTAATGAAATTATCTTGTAATGAACTGTGTAACACAAACAAAGTTCATTAATGGACATACAAACGAAAATATTACCAAAAAAAGGTTGCTTAATGACTAAGATGTGAAAGACGCATTTGTGCCGATGTTTCAGTAATGAGATAACGCACTTCCCAAATCATACCACGAAACTTCACAAAGGAACATTTTATGATATAATCATTAGTAATAAAATAAAAAGAACGAGGGTATCTTGCTAGAATCCCATTATCACACAAGAAAAGTTAAGAGGAACTCATTACAAATAATTGCATAGTTACGAGCAGTGAGAAACAATAATAATCATGATAATTATATTAATTAATAATAATAAGTAATCATTGTTATAATAATAGTAAAATCATAATTTCATCCTTTGTAAGGAATGGTACATATCTATTGCTCTGGTAACTTTTATCACAGTAAGCCCTCCTCCACAGTGACCCTGAAAATGCAGTTCAGTTTGTCCAAGGGATTGACATTTAAAGCATGTACTGAAAAAGGGGTTCGGACTGGTTATGAAATCAAGATGCTTCTTAGTTTATAACATACATTACATGTATATTTTCTCTTTATTTGTGACCATTCCAACTTTTTAGTCTCTTGTTACGGTTTCCTGTTTAAGAAAAATCTGCAAACTATGGTACTTATTATTTGAATACCAAAATAAAAAAATGGACATTATTTACCCCTACATAAATAGAAGGACTAATCATCCTTTCATATGTAGGATAACATGTTAATTTTTAAAACTACTTGGATCAAATAGACATTATGAGCACAAAAGGATATTTTTCCTTTGGGTCATAAATAGTTCACTACAAACGCACTAAATTTAAAAACAATATCAAATGCCGGAAAGTCACCAATGATATCCATTTTCATATATATCTTGGAGACACAGAAACGATTTAATGAAAATATTTTCCATTTTCAAAGAAGTCAGAACAGAAAAATCTATTTACTCCTCTCTAGAAGGGTCATAACGTGTTCTAAAACACAAAATGGTCAAGAGCACTGCTTGAAAATAAATACTGGAATGTCCTCAACTTTGGTCAATTTCCATGGTAGGTAATTAAGAGTCATTCCATGCCATCTCATGCTATACATATAATGCGGCGTCAAGTGTCAATGTCTGTGGTGATGCTGACAAGTGACGAAGGTTCACGACTTAGATCACAGTTCACAGGTGTCCACCAATTTCCTTAATCTCCTAAAGTCTTACTTCCTCAGCTGTGTGAAGCACCATTTGTAAAATTGACCAACTGAGTCCTAGAGCCCCTGTGGGACAGTGTGCCGGCCTCCGGGTCGGAATAGCTGATGGGATTAAAGGTAGAAAGTCTCTGAGGAGATGTCCCTGAAACAAGAGCGGATCGCATGGGGGAGGTGGGCGTATTGGGAGAGCTCACTTGAGGTGTTGGGTTTGATGTCTGGCCTACGTACTGGCCATCAATAGCATTGCGGACCTGCAAGGAATTCACATCAATAAGTCATAAATAGCAATTGATATATCTAATACCTCAACACGCCAAAACTAACGTTTCAACAACAAAATTTTCTCTTTCAAATTTAAGCATAAAAAATCTAATACACAATCAACTGACCTCCTTAAGAGCCACCACTCCTATTAGACGTCCAATGGCAGTCACATAAGCATGGTTGATACCCAGCATGGAGAACATGGAGTGAACTCGGAGGAGTGAAGTTCTTTCAACCAGCTGGAATGGTGCGGGGTCGATGTGGCACCTTGTGAAGTCCACCTGAAAAGAGATAAAATATATTGAAATTTTTTATCATATGTGTACATATTATAAAACTTAATTCCAAGCATGTGCTGAAGTTAATAATGATTTTTAACCTGAATTACAATGTTTTAAAGTTTTAATTACACAGTATTTTCTATCTCTTCTTATATTTTCATTAAAACAATTGATGTAAACTATAAAAGCCATCTACCATAATCTTTAAAAGTTTTAGCCACAGAGAGCAAATAGGAAAACCACCATATTCATGTATCCTCAATGTTACCATTCTAAAAATTTGTTTAATAAATCTCACACACATATGTATCAAATGTTTAAAAGAACAATTTAACTAAGGATATTACTGGTAAGTCGAGTAAAAAAAATACAAGTATTTGCTAAGTGCCTATTATTTCTGTATTGTCCTCACCTCTTTTGACAATTCCATCAACTCCCAGACAGATCTCTCCTCCTCCGTCAGATCCAGAACTGGCTTTTTCTGCAAGGAAACATTATTTGTATTACACTCCCCAATCTCTGACAACCATATGGGAAATTAAGCTGATACTATTAGCATCAATAATAATATTGATAATACTAATAGTAATCATGAATACGTTATGATAATGACAATGATAATATTAAAGATGATGAAGTTATTATATCAGTGATAATAACAATAATATTTTGATGATGATAACAATAATAATATATAAAAAATAGTAATAAGAACAGACTAATAAAAAACAAAGGGATGAGAAAACACCAAAAATTATCAAATACAAACAAAAGAAATGAAAAAAAAAATACAAACCATTATTTGTTCCTTCTTCTTTGACTTGAAGAGTGAAATCTGAGAGAGTTTGAATTCCATTGAACTTGCACTCTCCATTCTCATGCGCATCTTCTCAAAGGCACTGCGAAGCCTGGAAATACGGGTAAGAGTTAGCAAGCTCTCAAAGATTTTTAAGGAAGCTCAGAATTTTTAAGATCGGTGTAAAATCTGAGAAAAAGAGAAAAAAATACTATAGAATTGAAGAAAAGGGACTTTCATATGTACCTGATATTTACACATCCTGTGAACAAAAAATTTAATTGAGGTGACATAAGATAATTAAGAACATCTATTCAATTAACATTCCAAATTAATATTTACAAACTAAAATAATCTTTGACAAATTCATAAACAAACTTTCTTTCCTTGCTATTTTACAACCACTGCTAATGCACTAAATATATCAAACATGAGAAAATAGGATTCAGAAGTCTATACATCCAGAAATTTTCATGAAAGACTAATGGAGATACTCCTACACAGAATCAACAAACCCAAAAAAAGAGTTACAGTCTCTATATATTTACAATTTTCTATATCCCATTAACGAATTTAAACACACTTTTCTTTGTAGAAAAAAAAAAAAAATAAATAAAAAATTATGTACTGATCTATAATGCAGTGATATATAATATGGTGTCTATGTGCCTGTACAGCTAATAATGGGTACTTATGAGCTATCTGGGAACAAATGCATGACTTTGTGCTTATTTTTTCGGTAGAGGAGGAAAATAATCAATGGCTGGAATTTCTGTTTTTTTTTTTTTTTTTTTTTTTTTTTTTTTTTTTTTTTTTTGTCAAGTACACTGACAAAATGTGATATATGGCAACTGATAGGCAAGTGCCAATGAAAGTGTAATTACAGACATAAATCCATTAACCTTTCTAGATTTATAATTGTTTACCAAACTTTGAATACCATCTTGGTCTGAATCTCTGTATAATGCTCTAATAAAATCTACCTCACAGATCTAAAGTTTAGAAAATAAAATCTAATAATTCTTTCAACTACAAGGTTTAGACATGCAAAAAGTTCCCAGCCGAAGATGCCTGGTTTCCACTGTGGCTTACCTCGAGGATTCATAAACCAATGTGCTTGATACAGCACCATGAGAGTAATGTACAATTTTGCTAGTGTTGAGAACATTCATTTAAAATGACGGGTGAATATGTTATGAAAATGTGCTTCTATGCATAACGTGATATACACATCTCAGGAACTGTGCTGGTGTCAAATATGGAGTACGCACAGAGATCTATTCTAAAACTAAAATGAATGTATGAGTTATGTTTTAAACTCATGAAAACAAGTCCCTTTTCTTTATGAGATCTATGAATTTACTGTGCTCTTCTCAAGTACCTTTATTCTCGTGAAGGTATTCTTGTCTTAACCTCCATCATGGAGGGCTTCTCTATACCAACGCATATGAATCTTACATGGGTTCAATTTTTGTGGTCCAAGGTATGAAACCAACAGACATGCACCAAAAACAAAATTCTTGTAGTGGTGGAAAAGTAATGTTCCTGGTGTTGCATAACTTGTTGTGAAGTTGAGCAGAGTATTAAAATATCCCGACCTTTCAACCGCGCCCGTGTACCATACCTTACCTAACTTTACACCTTCTTCTGCGATTTATATGCCTTCCCTTTTCACCTCTTAGGAAGCATATAAAAGACAAACCTTCATCAAATATTATCTTAAAATGAAGTCAAGAACTATTTTTTTTTTTCTTTTTTTGCCTAATATCATTTGCATCATATATTGTTTTTAAAAAATAATTCATCTACCTAGTTACATAGCTCATGCAATGAAACATTTATTTTTCTAAGTAATGAAAATTAAAAAAACAATAACAAACGTAAAAACTCACTAACATCTACAATCTAAAAGAAAAAATCTTCAAGGAAATTTTAAGTATACTTTACCGAGCATCTGAGATCTTTCTCAGACATAACTCTGTCTCCTCGTCATCTCTTAGTAAGCATATAAGGAACAATCAATAACAAATTATGCCATGTATCAACACACAAATTCTTCCTAGAGAAAATACATTATCAAAAAAATACCAGGCAATTCCTCAAATATTCCAGCTCTATTTATCACACACAGCTGAGTCTGATCATGTGCACAAAAATTCAAAAAGATACCCTTATACTACAGTCATGAATGAAGATATGTCCACATGATCATCTACAGTCTACAAAATCCAATACTTTACCTAGCATCTGAGCTCATTCCTCCTTCAACCTCACTCTCCTCCTCTTCCCTTTAGTGTGCATTTGGGAAATAAATCTTTGTACATTCATAAAAACTGTGAGGTCATCTGATGCTAAAACTGAATCACTAATTTCTTATAACAAACTGCTTCGTTTGAGGAAGAGATATCTACAAACATGCCTATCATTATGCTATATATTTCATCCTTGTATCTATATCCGTTTCTTTAAGAGACTAGAGCAGATATGACACATGTCAACTATTTTGAAAATAAATGTTCAGAAGTGGATGATATGCAAGATGTAATATTTCTAAATAATAATCCTTCTGAACCAAACCATATTAAGAGACTTTCATGCTCACTTAGCTAATTTACAAAGTATCTATATTAGAAGTCACATAGCATAAGCAAAACTATTTATAAGAATGACCAATTTGAATCTAGAAAAAAAAACTAAGAGTATCCCAAGCAAGAATAATAGCTATTTTTCAGTATCAACAAAATCAAATAATACAGAATAATTTTCATAATTTCCTAATGCACCTCAATGAATGCAAAGAAAAAAGCATTACAAAGTAAGCCTACAAAAGAAAATCTGACAGAACTTCACTGTTCGCGATATATAGGACTTGATGTACAAACAGGAACTCTTTGCTTTTGTTTTAAACCCCTTTTATCCATAACTGTCCTGACTTTTGCATCTCTTATCACTATGATTTAATCCACCATTTCCTTTCAAACCACCCTTTTCCGATCATGTTCTAAGGATTCTTTACCAATTCTTTTCATTTCCATCCATTAAGAGTCGATAAAGCAAAAAATATTTAACAGACCTATACCTGTGCACTGAGATAACATTAGTTACAACAAAAGCAGCAAGAAATAAAATACATCAATCAATGCAATGCAAGCAAGCAACATCCTACCAAAACCAAAATAATCACAGAAATCTTAACAGTTAAATGTGCCAACAGATAACCAAAGTAAAGAATATTAAAACATAAAAATAACAGCAATAACAATAAAAATGAAAATCAGACTCACTTTGTATCTCCTGCAGTGATGGTCTGGTATGGGGTTTCTGGTGGTGAGGCAATGGGTGTTGTTGCGCTGCCCAGACTGAAGGAGTTTCGTCTTTTCAGGATACCCTTCTTTGGAGATTCTGTCTTTGCAACCTTGGTGTCTGTCGTATCCTTTTTGGAAAAACAAGATTACAGGAATTTTAAGATATACTGACTGATGATATGAATAATGATTTTAATGCTAGTACGATTAGCCAAAGGCAATAGGAAGAAAGGTTACCACTAGAAAATGAAAATAATGCTAGTGATTCATTAGCAGACCATACTTGAGTACTATAAACTAACTGCAAGACTTACTTGCATACTTTCAAGACATCAATTCTTACCCAAAGTCTTTTTCTGAGACTTATAATAATCACAAGCTAAAAAATTGTAGCAAAAATACACCAAAAATCAGATATTTCCAAATCCAATGAAATAGAAAATAAGGAACAAAGGTGCTCTAAATATGGCTCTCTGCAGCAGACTTACCTCAGTGCTGACTGCTCTGAAACTTGCTGAATCCAAAGAGTTTGATCTCTTCAGTGTGGCTCTTCTGCGCAGCTCCTTCACTGGGTCCTTCTCGCCATTCTCCTTCTTGCGGTAGGATGCACTGCGCAACTTGTTGCCTGTGCCCTTGAGGAGGTCAAAGGTGGAACGCTTCTTGACTGGCTTTCCTGTGGTATCTTCAGCAGCATCTCCTTTGCCGTCGCCTTCTGATTCCCCTCCAGTGATTGCACCATCCACCTGCAGGGTGTCAGTATCCATGATGTATGCTGAGTGATATTTCATCTATAGTAAATCTCCTTATCTACAAATAGATTACCAGTACAATAACATGCAAATCTCCTGGAGACATATTCATAAAC
>NW_020868775.1:50000-75000 GCF_003789085.1 Penaeus vannamei
GTGTGTGTGTGTGTGTGTGTGTGTGTGTGTGTGTGTGTGTGTGTGTGTTGTGTGTGGTGTATGTGTGTGTGTGTATGTGTATGTGTGTGTGTGTGTTTGTGTCTGTGTGTATGTCTCTGTGCGTGTGTGTTTGTGCGTGTGTCTATGTGTGTGCACGCATGTGTGCATGTGGGTGTGTGGACACATGTAAGACAGACGGACACATCAAAAAACATAGATTAAAAGACAGAGGTTGACAGGCAGTAGAAAATCATGGATAGAAAACACGAGACAAACAACACACCCACACACACACTACTCACTCACGCACATCACCACACGTTGGCACACCCCGACACATTTTTATTAAAGTATATATATTACTACGAGTTGACACATACTACAAAAGAACACCTCACGATAATATATAGTATAATTATAGATATTAGGTTTTATATAAAATTAATTATATTAAATATATATAATATAATTTATGCCAAAATAATAAACATTACATATAGATAGAGGTGTTTTAGTATAAATATATTATATGAAACTAATTATGAAAAAAATAATAAATAATATTATATATTATTTAGAACTTTCCTTAAAGACAATTGAATAAACTAGAAGAACTGCTATAAACCATCTAAAGCACCACTCATATATACCATATGGAGTGCCCCATGGCATACATATTCATTCTTCAATTTAGGTTTGGCACTTAACAATAATGATACACCACACATGCCACTAACAAGTTAATGTAACCTTTTATCTTTAACAGTACAAAGTTTTGTGGAATACTGTAATACAATGTATAGCTAACAACAAGCCTAATACTAACATAAATGGCTTATATAACCAATACATAACATAATATAAATACAACCTTCCATTAGTCACTAAGCCTATTATAAGTCATTAGTATACATAGATCACTTATACTAGCCATAAATATCTATGCATCTTAACATACAGTATCTCTACATTAGTTTGTTTTCTCGTAATTAACAAGTTTACAAATGTGACTAATCATTATTCTTAATAAGTACAGGTCAGCCACAGGAAGTTCATGATATACATAATAATCTTATCATTATATTTCAAATGTATTGTGCAGACGAGTTCTGGTAACTTATACCACATATATGGGGCAAAGTTTATCACCTCGAAAATAATTAAAAAATTAATAACATTCTTAATATCAATTATAGACTCCACTTAGGTAAAGTCATAGGAATATGTCAGATATTATATAATACGTATATTAATATATATATACTAGTTTAGCCGGGGTTCAAGATATATGACCCATTATATAATTGAGTAAATAAAACACTTATATACATTACAGAATATCTGTGATAGACCTATGATAAAAGTAATGTACCATATTTATTAGTATACATCTATATTCAATATACTATGCTTGGATGTATGTGTAATAATTATAGCTAATAATAATAAATATTATCTATAAAATTATATTAAATTCTTCAATTACAATAGATACAGGGTCTATACCTAAGATACATTACTATATATTAACAGATTAAATGAAAATAGTAATCACCATGCAGTTACTATGATACTGATATTAAGGTGACTTATACTAGATGATCTCACTCATCCTCATCATGGCAGTACTGATAATGGTATTATGAACATCATCACATTAGGGTTTCTAAGAATTACATACCAATGCATTGTGGAACATATGTGTTACACGATATATCATATACGTATATAAGATCTATGGTAAAACATATATATATACATATATAGTGATTTAATAATATTATAAGCATAATATAGTAGTAAGTTACGGCCATTATATAATTTAAAGTGGGTTGTTATTCTGATTTATTATCTGTGTGTTCTATCATTATTAGGCCTTAGCACACTTCATAGCATATGTAAAAGCATAACATTTATCAGTAAGCATCTACAGCAGGCATGATTTGAATTATTAATATATTTTGGAATAATAAGTAGTAACTTCTAACAGTTATGTATACATTGCGCTCTAATATCATTATTTATGAGATATTAAATACAGTTAGTTAATACATTACTAGATTATTATTTTATATGGTTAGTAGATATTTGATAGAGAGATTATATTATATTATTATTATATTATATATATAGAGTATATATAATTAGCTATTATATAATACAATTAATAAAAAATTATTTGTGTATTATGCCATATATATTCGATATTTTATATGTTAATCCAAAATACATTATTTGGCACATATTATTATAGTGTCTTTTAATTGTGTATCTTGTGAGTTATGCATTTGATGTATATAAATGTTTTATTGTGTATTTCGCATTATTTTATTGGATTTAATTTTATATCGTTTTTTTTGATCTCGTGGTGTACTTGTAGTACTACCGCTTCATTGTTTATTATATATTATCGTGACATTCATATATTAATTACATTTTTTTTTTTTATGTGCAATAATTTTTTTATTGTAACATTTAGCGTTGTTACAAGGCTATAGATGTGGACGTGGCAGATGTAGGATTTGGTGGTTGTATTGGTTGAGGAGTTTCATTTTGATGGGGATCTTTATTTCATTTTTTGGTGTGTTTTTTGTAGCGTTTTTAGGGTTGTCGTGTTTTGGCTGCATTAACGTAGTGCTGGTTCGTTGTTGTTTTCCAATTTTTGGTTTTCTTTTCTGAAACATCATTGTGTTTTGTTTTGCTGGTTTTGCTGTTTGGTTTTTTTTTTGGGTTGTATCGCTGTGTGTTTTGGGTTTTCGTTTTTTCGGGCCCTGATCTTAGTTTCTTTCGCTGGTGTAGTGGAATTAATGTTTGCTTTAGTCACTTTTGTTATTGTTGTTTGTTTGGGTTTTGGTTGTTTCATTTCTATTGGTTATGTATTGAGTTTTTGTGTAGGTGGTTTGTGGCACTTGTCTGGTTACTATAAAGAAAATTATGATTTGGTATGTTCGTTTTTTTTGTTTTTGGTTTTTTTTTGTTTGTTGTGGTTGGGGTTTTTTTTTGCTTGGGTGTTCTGTTTGTCGCTGGTGTGCGAACCTTTGCATGGACGATATTGGTGTGGTGTCGGGCGTGGGGGCTGTGCGCAAGACATAGGAAAGGATTTGGTGGGGAGGGTATATGTGGTAGAGATAAAAAAAAGAATGTAAGAAAAAGAAAAGAGTTTGCTCGCTCTGTAACAACTGGATTCTGAAGAGTCCATAAGACTTTATTACACATTTAAAAAGGGAATTTCTCCATATCTCTTTGAAAAGAAAGAAAGAAAGAGAAAAAAAAAAAAAAATAAAAATGAGAGAAAAACATGGAGAAAAATTTGAATAGCCATTTATAAAAAAAAAAAAGTCATCTCACGAAGACAATATGAATACACATATACTCATATTCAAAAAGGAAGTGTGCAAGATAAAATTTGATAATAAAATGATCCGCTGAAAGAGACAAAGGATAACAAACAGATGAATTTTTAAAAAAACTGCATAACCATCAGTTTCAGTAATGAAAAAATAAATATGAATAAAAATTCAGCATAAAAAAAGGACCCAGAATGGATATCTTTCGAAAAGTGGAATTTAATGCATGCCGCGTACATACCTTGATGGGCTTCCCTGGCGACTTCGGGACCTTGAACGTGACCTGAATACCAATAAAAGAGAGAAATTAAAAGCGAGAACTGAGCGAATTACCCGTAAATGAAAAGGAAGACAAATTATCAAAGTGAATGACGAGCAAAGAAAAGAGGAAAAAAAAAAAAAAGGAAATAATAAAGAGTAAACAGAAGCATGATAACTGGAGATTATATCCACTTACATATATACGTGTGTGTGTGTGTGTGTGTGTGTGTGTGTGTGTGTGTGTGTGTGTGTGTGGTGTGTGTGTGTGTGTGTGTGTGTGTGTGTGTGTGTGTGTGTGTGTGTGTGTGTGTGTGTGTGTGTGTGTGTGTGTGTGTGTGTGTGTGTGTGTGTGTGTGTGTGTGTGTGTGTGCTGTGTGTGTGGTGTGTGTGTTGTGTGTGTGTGTGTTGTGTGTGTTGTGTGTGTGTGTGTGTGTGTGTGCGTGTGTGTGTGTGTGTGTTGTGTGTTGTGTTGTGTGTGTGTTGTGTGTGTGTGTGTGTGTGTGTGTGTGTGTGTGTGTGTGTGTGTGTGTGTGGTGTGTGTGTGTGTGTGTGTGTGTGTGTGTGTGTGTGTGTGTGTGTGTGGTGGTGTGTGCGAGTGTGTGTGTGTGTGTGCGAGTGTGTGTGTTGTGTGTGCGAGTGTGTGTGTCGTGTGCGAGTGTGTGTGTGTCCGTGTGCGAGTGTGTGTGATGTGTGTGTTCCGTGTGAGAGTGTGTCCGTGTAGTGTGTGTGTGTGTCCGTGTGTGTCCTTGTGTGTCCTTGTGTGTCCGTGAGTGTGTGTGTGTGTGTGGTGTTATATATATATATATATATATATATATATATATATATATATTATATATATATATATATATGTATATATGTATATATGTATATATGTATATATGTATATATGTATATATATATATGTATATATGTATATATGTATATATATATGTATATATGTATATGTATATATATATATATATGTATATATATATATGTATGTATATGTATATGTATATATATATATATATATGTATATATATATATATATATATATATATATATATATATATATATATATATATATATATATACATATATATACATATATATACATATATATACAGGTGTGTGTGTGTGTAAATATTTCTTTTCTTTTCTTTTCCTTTTTTTCTTTTATGTATATACACATAATGAAATATCAAAGTTGATGTTTAAATTCACCCTGGATATAAAACGGTGAGGTGTATATCATTTAGACTTTTTCCTAAATTCTGAGCAAAGCTGAAGCATAATGTGATGATATTATAAAACAAATCTTCCAAAGGCCTTATCTACAGCTAAAGCCATACACTTGTAACATCTGGATCTATGTTTCTTTCAATAAACAAATAAATGATAAATAAATGCATAATCATTATATTAATAAGATAACAAAATCAAAAACTCAAAAGGTTAGAAAATCCATCAACATTATGCACATCGATGGACGTTCCTCTCACAACTTTACCTGGAACCCGATCTAGAACGTGAAAAGGATCTACTCAAAGATCTTGAGAATCTGTGCATGAGACTGGGCGTAGTCACTGGCTCATCATCACCATACTCGTTGATCTCATCCTCGTATCGGATGCGGCTCTGCTTTGGTCCTCCTGCCGCATCCTCTTCCTCCCACTTTTGCCTAAAAATGGTGTGGCGGAAATCATAAAATCAATTGTAGAGGGAGGGAAGTAGGGGAGGAGTGAGTGAAGGAGAGAGGAAGGAAGGGAAAGAGGAAGAGAGGGAGGGAAGGAGAGAAGAAGGGAGAGAGAGGGAGGAAGTAAGGAATGCAGGAAGGAAGGGAGAGAAGGAGAGGGATGGAGGGAAAGAAAGAGGGAGGGAGGGAGGGAGGGAAGGAGAGAAGGAGAAAGGGGGAGAGGGAAGGAGAGAGGAGAAGAGGAAAGGAGAGAGGGGAAGAAGGAAGGAGAGAGAAGGGGAGAAGGAAGGAGAGAGGGGGAGAGGAGGAAGGGAAGGAGAGGGGAGAAGGAAGGAGAGAGGGGGAGAGGGGAGAGGGAATGAGAGAGGGATAAAGGGAAGAAAAGGAAGAGATGGGACAGAAGGGAGGGGGAGAGAGATACTTAAGAGGTTCAAAAGATTTAGGTCTAAAAGAGATGTATTTATGTGTGTGAATATTTTTTGTTTGCTAAACTTTGTATTAAAGCAAGACTATGTATAAAAAGAAGAAAAAGTAGATAACAGATTATAACAGTAACATAGAAATAGTGTTAAAAGAAAATACTTTATTACAAACTTAAATATAGTGTAATACAAATCAAATTAACTTTAACATTAGTTAGAAATCACGAAAGGAAAAAAAAAAAAAAAGTCCCACAAGAGAAACTGCGACAAAGTAAAAGTTTACTGAGAAAGAAAGATAGAAAGAAAGAGAAAATGACCCCAATTTTTCTTTGTCATTTCTTAATATTCTCTATCTTTTTACAGCTTTCTCTCTCTCTCTCTCTGTCTTTCTATTTTCCATTTTCTCATTCTCACCTTAGAGCTTCAAGGTGCCTTCTTGTGGCTTCCTTCCTGCGCTTTTCTGACGAAATCTGTTCTACGAGCAGTCTGACTAACTCAATCCTCTGGATGGAACCAAGCAGGATCATCGACTCTGAAATTCAGTCAGAAAATATAAGAATCTGTTGTGCATATTCCTTGATTTATTTATTTTATTTCCTTGATTTATTTTTATACAGTATATCTTCATTACTAATGTCTCAATTATGCATTAAGAAGTGAATGGTATAGGTAAATGAATGATAAAGACTTAACTTATGTCACAATGCCATAAATTATCATTTCCATGACTTAAAATAATAATACTGCTCATTATTTCAACAATTCCTAGTAAAGTAAGAATTATTTTCAAAATCACAATATATCACTAAAACACTAAAATCATCGACCGCTGCACTAACCTGGCTTGTCCACCAACGGAAGATACTTGAGCTTGCGATTCTCTTTCAATACTCTCTTCAGCTCAACATATGTGATTCCGTACCAAATGTACTTCACATCTCGCACCATTATATCTTCCACATAGATGTTGTATACGTCCGCTGTGGGAAGAGATTAGGGTTTTGTGATTCATTTTGATCCTTTTGGGTATAATTATATAATGACTATTTTCATATCTTTGTAGATGTGTCTCCTGAGTTCAGTTCTAAGTAGCATCTTTTACAATGTACTTTACCTGTTCCTGTAGCTATGATATCAGGTAGATACGGGAGCTTCTTTATACGAATCATGCTATCGTATATAGATGGTTGCAGGAGTGATGATATACAGTTTGATATAAGTACACCGATCTACAAGAAAAAGAAAGAAAGACAGACAGGTTATAAGACAGATATCGCAGATATCGGTAGTATGTCTGTCAGCACTACTGAAACTGAGGTACAAATTGGCTTGAATTCACTTAAGGGCATGAAGAATAAACTGCAATATATCCATCACTATGACACAATCCTCACCATAATTGGTATGACATAAGTAATTTGTCCAGTCAACTCGAAGACAATGACGGAGATGGAAATGGTGTGAGTAATAGCTGCACAAAATGAAGCTGCTCCCACCATTGCATAAGCACCTGTCAGAGGAAACATACAATGATCATTTCAAATTAAAGCTCTGGAAGTAAATCCTCTTAAATAAGAAGTACCTGCCACATTTAACTGAAATTTCTTTGTCCTTGCAAATGAAATAAACTCCTAAATAAATAATGAATAAATGAATACATAAATAATCATTGTAAAATAATCAATTAAAAACAATTAAAAGAAACAAAATCTTCCTTCCTCACCAGGGACAATAGGACTGCCGGGGGCAATGCCCAACGGGTAGAGAGACGCCATGACTTCACCAATTTGGCGGCCAAAAGCTGCTCCAACCTTAAACAGCGGAATCAGCATACCAGAAGGCACAGGCAAGGTGGAGGAGATAGCTATCTGAATTACCTGTAGAAAGGAATTAAGAAAATCGATAAAAATAAATACATTGATGTATAAAATGACATTCGAGATGAATCTTTCTCCTACAAAAATATGAGAAAAATTTTCTGGATATGCTGAACAAAAGGGAAAAAAATATATATACATATATATACATATATATATATATATATATATATATATATATATATATATATATATATATATATATATATATATATATATATACACTATATGAATGAATAAATAAACCAGCTCGAGACAACAAGTATCATGTACTACAATAAGAGATGAAGTTTACAACAAATAAAAAAGTTACATAAATTTGCAAAGAATGGTGCCTACAGTAACAATTTGGAAGACAAAAAGGCTGAGGTGGAAGTTCCCCTCCAGGTCAGGTAGCCAATGCCTCAGGATGGTCTGCTGCTCCCCGGACAGGATCTCGTTTTGTTGTGTGAGCGACCACGTCACGTTGCTGAACAGCTGCAAAATCTGGAATGGAGAGGAGGGAGGTCTATTTTGTGAAGTAAAAGAGATTTACTGATGTAATTTCTCCTCTTTGTTATGGATATGAAAGGCATGTTTTTATGTTAATTTAATACCATCATCATTATTATTATCTTCATAAACCATTATTGAATCTGTGAATACAAATCTATATTTAAACACTCCAAATGTATCATAAACAACCATACCTTCTGATACTAGAGAACAGACAGACAGACAGATAAACAAACACACATGTAATCACAAATCAAATGCATCAAAAATACCATACAAAAAAAATACACCTGCTCTTTACCTGTTGACTTGCGGGTAGTGTTGCTGCCATGAACTGACCTAAACACTGTGGAAAGGTCATGATGGAGATTGCTATGGTCACAAAGGTTGGATATAAGAGGCGCCTGAAAATGTGAGAAGAAGGAAAATTACTATCAAATCGCTGAGAATGCATAATAGAAAAAAAAGAGGAAGCAAGATGGCAGTACAATCCATGAAAGAATTATCTTAGAATATCATAACAAGAATATGTCACAACAGAATGGAAGTTACACACTTTTTCTTAAGGAAGTTCTTAAGCATCTTGTTCGATCGCATAAACATGACGTATCTCCGATGGAGGTAGACAAACAGCGATCCAGCAAAACCACACACAATGCTGTTAGGAAAAAAGGAAAAGCATTATTACTTCCACTTTAGAACATATTAACAAGAAAACCCTTACTGAAAAAATGCATGTGTTGAGAAATTATTTACTGACTGTCACTGATAAACTGTAAAAGATAAAAATAAATAAATGAATAAATAAACAATAAAAAGGAACACAAACAAAATAACAAAAATCTAAATCAAAAGTTACCCTTCCAAATTTCAAAGATTCTGGGCATCTTTATAAATGCTATTTCATGTGACCACTAAAAAGAAAGCATAAACTCGTCATCCACGTTTCATATTCAATGCTTAAAAACATCAAGAAACAGGGGAATCTATGTTACAAGCAAAATATGGGAGTGATTTAGCAGCACTCAAGCCAAAATGAGAAAAAATCAGCACAAAATTATCTTCCTCGTTATGGCTAAATCAAGAGTAGAAGCAAACCACAGAATCTTTAATGAGGCAAATGATTTGTCAATGTGTGAGGGTAAAACAAAGCAATGGAAAAAAAGTGACACATGCATCATGAATACCTTTTCAAGAACTTAAGAGAAGGAAGAAATAAAATAAAAAATTTAAGAACAGATTCCAAATTAAAGAAAATATATCAAACTCACACCAGTGACCTAATGCAAGGGTAGAAATAATAAGGTTAACAAAAAAAGAACATAATAAACAAAAATCAAATATAAGGACGACGACACTGATATACACATATATATGTCTATCTATCCCTTATTATGAAGCAAAATGAAGATCAAAAGTATCAGCCCATTACCCTATAGGTTTCCATCATATTCCTGTGCAAGAGACAAATAATAATCATAATTAGCTTAAAGAGAGAGAAAAAGAACAAATAACAACAGAGAAAGCTTCAAAATCTGTGTCAAAATCTACGTACCCAATACAGAGGAACGGCAGAAGCTCAATGACGTCATAGGGGTAGTCGTAGTCAAGATGCACTTTAAACAGCGGGTAGATGGTTTCTGTCAAGTGCACACCCAACATACAGGACTACAGATTATGAACTTCTACAAAATACAGTACTGTACATCTTTCTAACAGGTTGTCTTAAGGTGCACACATTTTTCAACTAAAAAATTCTCTTGTCTCCTATTTCTGCTGTAAGCTAATTATTGCAAATGACACCATATATTATACACTAAAGACTACCTGCATCAACATAAACATATCACTTGCTAGTGCTAGATTTTATCAATATACATATAGCACTAACACTGCTTGACAGTAAAACATATCAAAAGAAGAAAAAGAAAAGAAAAAAATTGCATTTAGATAAAAAATAAAAGTTAAATTCACACACAGGGATAAATAAAATACGTTCAGGCTCTAAACATCATAAAGACTATATGTAAAGAGATAAAAAAAAGTTTATACTGGGATATACTGAACTGAACAACTGCATGCAATAGGTTGACATTTCTTAACATAACTCTAAGGACAAAACATTACTTCTAATAAAATTAAAGACAAAAAATACATCAACAGAATTATCTTAAAGCAGGCTTACTATCTACAACATACTTGGCAAACTTTGAAAACTAATTCCATTCAAATTTCAAAAACACAGAGATATGGATTGTTCCTTGCCCTCTCTGAAGTAGAGAACATCATGAACAAACCATAATTCTCTGACATGTTATCTGATCATAAACTTTTAAAATTTTCCTATTTTAAACATCTATGTCACTGACAACAAGTACGATGATAAAAACAGAGAGAGAGCAGAGTTTGAACTTACGGGATCCCATGAACCAAACGGACATGAGGCGGTAGAACATTGCCCCAACCACAGCGGCAAAGAACCCTCTCCAGTAGTTTCTCACGGCAAAGTAAACTGTCGTTACCTCAATACTGAACAAAACACCTGCAATCAGATACCAAACGGTTATTTAAACTGCTCTACAGTCTGACTGGAAAGCTGTGATCATAATCTATTTTTCTATGTGTTTTCTTAAGATGGAAAAAAAAGAAGAAAAAAAGAGAGAGAGAGAGAGAGAGAGAAGACAATTGGAAATATCAAATATTGGTACTTATATAGCATATATACAAGAAAAGTGAGAATATATAAAACCTTTCTAAAAGTCCTTGAATAAATGCTGTTAATGCTGAAAAATCCTGAATTTGAATAGTAGGTCCACATAGTATATCATATAGCAAAACAGTTATACACAGCCCTACATATATCAAAGTTTTGTTGTAAATATATATAAAAAATATATCTAATAAGATATAGATGATTGATTCTTTAAAATGGCTACTAATTATAGAATAATAAAAATCATCCTACTTAATCACAAACAACTTTATAATAAGATAAAGTATAGACAATTTATACACTGAAACCTAATTACTTTTTTAAAACATCAAATTATAATTCTAGAATCAACTTTTATAAGAAAAGGAAGCAATCGCACTGAGAGATGTTCTCTACAGGCAGGAATCCAATCATTTAAAAAAGCAAGTACCTCCAATGGGAGCAGCATAGCACACAGCCACACCCATGGTGCAAGCAGCGGCAAGCAGGTCAGTTGATCTGGCATCGTTCTCTACGCTTCCCTTGATGTATCGCAGCATCTTGGTCAGCATGGTGGCCACAATACTAGCCATGTGCATGACTGGACCTTCTTTGCCAAGAGGTAAACCTGCACCTAATACAGCCGCTAAACCCACAATCTGGAGATGGAATTTCAAAGCATTAACAAAGACGTTCACCTTGTAGGTATGGATCAGCTGTCAAATAATGGCCAAAAATATTAAATGTTTGTGAGTGAGAGCAAGTGTGTGTGTGTGTGTGTATGTGTGTGTGTGTGTGTGTGTGTGGTGTGCCGTGTGTGCGTGTGTGTGAGAGAGAGAGAGAGAGAGAGAGAGAGAGAGAGAGAGAGAGAGAGAGAGAGAGAGAGAGAGAGAGAGAGAGAGAGAGAGAGAGAGAGAGAGAGAGAGAGAGAGAGAGAGAGAGAGAGAGAGAGAGAGAAGGAGAGAGAGAAAGAGAGAGAGAGTGAGAGAGTGAGAGAGTGAGAGTGAGAGAGTGAGAGAGTGAGAGAGTGAGAGTGAGAGAGTGAGAGAGTGAGTGAGAGTGAGAGAGAGTGAGAGAGTGAGAGTGAGAGTGAGAGTGAGAGTGAGAGAGTGAGAGTGTGTGTGTATGTGTTTTTATATGTAGTTTTTTGTATATACTTCTGCATGTATGCATGCCATTTGTGCATGTGTGTGGGTGTGTACTCAACATGAATAGATACATACTTTATATGTGTATGCCATGAATAATAATAATAAAAAAGACATTCCACAGGAAGCATCTAACCTTCGCTAAGAGCGTCTTCCAGGTGAGGTACTCTTTAAGCACGACGCCCCTGAGGATGGTCTTCATCTCAGGGATGCCCGAGCCAGCGGCAGACGGGGCCATCCACTGGCAGAAGGCGGCGGCGAAGATGACCAGTAGTGTCGGGATGCTCACCCATGAGAACAGCTGCAGCCCCCAGTGGATGTCACCCAGGTACGTGTGAAGGCGCATTCGGGCTGGGGGGAGGGAAGACAAAGGGGTTAGAGGGGAAGTGGAGGGGGTCACAGGGGAAGATGAGGTCAGAGGAGAAAGGGAGGGTCAAAGGGGAAGACATGGGATTAGAGGGGAAGATGAGGGGTCAAAGGGAAGAGAGGGGTCAGATGGGAAAGTGAGGGGAAGGAGAGGGTCAGAGGGAAGGGGAAGAGAAGAAGGCTCAGAGCATCAAAAGGGGAAGATGTGGGGATCAGAGGGGAAGAGAGGGGGTCAGAGGGGAAGGAGAAGAGGGAAGGAGAGGTGTCAGAGCAGAGGGAAGGAGAGAGGGTCAGAGTCAGAGATCAGAGGGGAAGGGGAGGGAGTAAGAGAAGAAGGGCCAAAGGGTAGTGGAAGTTGTGGGTTTGGATGGATAGAAAAATGTATGGAAATATGGAAGTACTCCTTGTCTTACAAAAAAAACTAATTCTCTATAATCCATAAATACCAATGCCAACTTACCATTAGGTACGAACCAAACATTAAAATTTCCCAAATGAATAAAAAAAGGTCAGCTTTAACCTTCCTAAGCAGCCACAAACCGTCCATTCCCGCACACATTTTTTCCTTGACAATTTTCAAGGGAGTCAAACACAGGGTCCAAGTATTGCCTTTCAGATCCCTCCAATTCCCGGGTCTCTAGCGGGTTAAATTTCCCTAAATACAAGCTCAAATTGAATATAAGGGAGATACCAAAGATACTTAAGTCCGTTTATTCATTGCAAGAGGAGGTGGAAGTACACGAAAAAGTATAATTCAATAAAAAAAGGTTCTATGCTCCATCTCCCCCCTCCCCTTTCCTCTCAAGCAACCGGGTCCCAAGAAAGCACTTCCCTTTCCTTTGTGGTGTATTGAGAAAGGGGCGAAGGGGGAGGCGGTTGCCCCCCTCCCCCCTCCCTTCAAGGAAAGAGTCACTTTAGTCGGAAATTTTCAATCCCTGTCGGAAAAATGTGACGGCAATCTGTCTTCCTGCGATGTTCTTGACCATTTTTTAGCTACTTTAAATAAAATCTCTCTCAATTCTCCCTATTTTCGCCCAAGTCGTTAAAGTATAATTACTTGAACTTTTTGCTTCCTGATGTCAAAACCACGGAAGTTATGACAAGTTTATTTGCATAATAAGTGGCGTTTCATATCACTACAGCGTTGCCACTGTATCGCCAGTCAGTCAGTCCGTTTCCTCTCAGCAGTGAATGGTGGAACGAATCTAATTAATTTGTCGGAAAATCTATAGATCTTGCCCCCCCCCACCCCACCCCACCCATGTAAAATAAAGAGAGAAAACAAACAAAACAAAAAACAAAAACCAAAAACCAAACAAAGTCAACTCACTTCCGAAGAAGATCATGATAATGTCATCTATGAGGAAGGATATGGTGGCCATGACGGTGCCCAGGATGAACAGGAACACCCAGTCTTCTCCGAGGCGGGCGAAGGTGTGGTCCCATATCGGTCTGCGGAAAGAGGGGGGGCGATTAATTCATGGTAATGGCAGATTGTACATAAGCAGGCGGCCATTGTGGTAGAGTGGTTGTAGATGTGGTGGTGGTCTGTTGTGTTGTAATGGTGGTGATGGTGATGCGGATGGTGGCGGTGATGGTGGTAGTAATTGCGATGGTGATGACAGTGGTGGTGATGATGGTAGTGGCAGTGGTAATGGTGGAAATGGTAGTGGTTGTAATAGTGGTAATGGTGACAGAGAGGGTCTCGGTAGATGTGATGTTGGGAACAGTGGAAATGATGCTAAAAATCATGATTAACTGAACTAGAAACAGAAATCAGTTATAGTAAATTTAATTGGACAATTCGGCATTATTTGAATATAGAAAGGGAGACGAAAGAACAAGAGAAACGAAGAAAGAGAGAAATCGAAATAAGATTATAGATATATAGATAGACAGAGAAAAATAAATAGGAAAATGAAAATAGATACAGACAGAAATACTTTTACCAGCGTTAATACACGAGAATGATTACCTTCTCGTTACTTTAAACACATCAATAAAATGCCATCTTCCTTCAAGTTTCTTTTTGGAAATCTGGAAAAAAAAGGTCTAAAAACATAACATAAAACAAGGCAAGACAAGACAAAAAAAAGTAATATAAAGCATAATTTAAGCTACAATATAAATCATGATATAAACGATAATACAACATAAAATGCACATATAATATAATGCAACACAATACAATATAATATGAAATAAAATAATTAAAAAAAATAGAATAGATCAGAATAAACAACACAAAACAAAACAAAACAAAAACAGAGCATTCGGCCAATCTCGGAAATTGCTTTTCTGTCTTGCAAGAAACACAGCCGCCCTCCTCGCTGCTGCTGCTGCTGCTCCTTCCGAGGCCGAGCTAAACTTGTTAACTTTTCCTCTTGTCTCATTTGAGTCTTGGAACCCCATTTTCTCTCTCTCTCTCTCTCTCTCTCTCTCTCTCTCTCACTCTCTCTCTCTTTTTCTTTTTTTTTTTGCGTGTGTGTGTGTGTTGGGGGGAGGGGGGTCAGTGTTACATAAGGGTGTGAAAGGATCGGCAAATATGGCTACGTTTTAGACAGCAGTGGGGGGGGGGTCAGTGTTACATAAGGGTGTGAAAGGATCGGCAAATATGGCTACGTTTTAGACAGCAGTGGGGGGGGGGTCAGTGTTACATAAGGGTGTGAAAGGAACGGCAAATATGGCTACGTTTTAGACAGCAGTGGGGGGGGGGTCAGTGTTACATAAGGGTGTGAAAGGAACGGCAAA
Organism: Penaeus vannamei; assembly: GCF_003789085.1. Taxonomy (NCBI): domain Eukaryota; kingdom Metazoa; phylum Arthropoda; class Malacostraca; order Decapoda; family Penaeidae; genus Penaeus; species Penaeus vannamei. The sequence continues at coordinate 65,038 of NW_020868775.1, forward strand.
TATGGCTACGTTTTAGATACAGTTTAAGAAAGAAATATGCTAAGACAGCAGTGGCAATAGAGGGAAAATAACCGGAGTGCGTCCATTCCGCCACGACATTCGGGATCAAAATAAAGCTTACGACTGAACACAAGGAATATTTTCTATTTTCCACAATGATCAAATTAAAGCTTACGACTGAACACAAGGAATATTTTTCTATTTTCCACAATTTGTGCGACTGTACCAACCATCGCAGACGCAATCTATGGCAGAACCAGTTTAATCTTCTAGATTTATGAAAGCAAAAAATATGATACATATTAATTAATTTCGTCCTCTATCTATCTATCTGTCTGATGTATGTTTGTCTGCTTGCTTGCGTGTCTGTCTGTCTCCCTATTTACCTTCCCTTATCTAACCTATATTACATAATTAAATAAACAGCATGCAGTTATAATAAATGTAATACCAAAACCAACAAATGCACAGAAAAAAAAGCAACTTGGATGATAAAATATAAGCCGCATCATTTCAGTAATTCGAAACCAAAAAAAAAAAAAAGAAAAAAACTCGATTTTTTTTTATCAATCAAATGAAAAACTTCTGTTGTTGAGATGCCACCGCGTGACGTAAGTTCCAAAGGCATTGTTTGGTAACACAATAGGGTGTTATTACAAAAGACCGGAAAATATTAAGTAATTAGAGTCAACAGAGAAGTTCCCTTGACTTTGCCGATCTAAATATACGCAAATATTAATGTATAAAAACGCGATACATCAGTTAAAATATATAAACTTATAAATGCTCTATAAACGTATCGAATGGAGAAAGAAACAGATCACTCAATATATATATTTACATACTCATAAGTGCTCTATACACTACAAAGAAAATCTATCTTCCTTGCCAATCTCCACACACGCACAAGACTTTTTTTTTATTGAGACAAAGCAAAAGAAAAAAATGGCGGCAAAAGGCACAGCAGAACGTCACAAAGGACTACCTGGTTATTTAATGTTGCGGATCATAACTTTTGTCCCGCAATAGTGATATAAACACGCTATTATGATGACTGCAATGTACCCTTTATAAAAAAAAAAATAATAAAACTGAAAGTCATCAGAAGTGATTGCAACTATAGTAAAAAGATAGGAACCAACTACATATTTTCATTTTTTTTTTTTTTTTACTAAAGCCTTAAATTAATCATATTTTCCCCATACATTATTAAGCCTAACAACCCAAACAAAAAATCATAGCAACAAGGACAACAGAGCCAAGTGGAATCCGAAACCACGAAGCTTTTCATCCGACCGTCTTTTGTTTTTCCTTCCGTTCCATCCGGGCATTCGAATTCGCGGTCTCGTGCGATCCGATGCTTTATCCACGCGCCAACGGAGGATTATGACGCGGTGGGGCGGTCTTCAGGTCACACGTTTATAAAACTGTAGCTGTCACCCTCATCACGCTTGGAAGGAGAGGGGAAGGAAGAGGGAGGAAGGGGAGGAAGGGAGGGAGGAAGAAAAGGGAGGAAGGAAGGGAGGGGGGAGGAGGAAGGGGGAGGGAAGGGGGGTGGAAAGAGGGGGAGGAGAGGAAGGGATGGAAAAGGGAGGGAGGGAGGAAGAGAGCAGAGAGGGAAGGAGGGAGGGAAAGAGGTGGACGAGGAAGGGAGAGGAAAAGGGAGGGAGGGAGGGAGGGATGGGGTGGAAGAGGGAGGAAGGGAGAGGAAGGGGATGGAAAAGGGAGGGAGGGAGGAAGGGAGCAGAAAGGGGAGGGAGGGGAAAGAGGTGGACGAGGAAGGGGAGATGTGGAAAAGGAGAGGGATAGGGAGAAAATGGGTAAGAGGAGGAGGGGAGAGGTGGGAGAAGGGGAGGAAAGAGGGAGGTTGAGAGGAGAAGGGTGTGGGCAGAGCGGGAGGAGGGAGGGGGAGGGAGAGGAGGCTGCAGTGTTTTAGCTTCGGGATATCGTCTATCTGCAGTGGCTATAGAGGCTTGCAGTCGCCAGTTGCAATGTGCAGTTTTCGTTATTCACGAAGTCCTATTGATCACGCCCAAAGCCACCAAGTCAGCGGCAGCAGCAGCAGCTATGCGCCAGCAAGCGCCACGCCCGCGCCGCACCTGATAAACAATGATGTATATACTCTGATTATGCAACCGTCATATGCAGAAAAAAAAGAAAAAAATCGATCTGTTCAATGGCAATAAAGTTACGCCCAGACTTCGCAAGCCACCTGAGCACAATGACCCTGAGCATAGAAAAACCCCTCCGCCGCAGCGCCGCCTAGGCCGGCGTCGACGGCAGCAGGAAATCGAGCGGCGAGGGCGCGCGCTGCCACGGAGACCAGCAGGTGACATAGGCCCCCTCCTCCTCTCCTCCTCCTCCTCCTCCGCCGCGCGCGCGTCGCCGTCGAAAAGGTCGCAGCGGCGCGTAACGCGGTCGTCGACCCATCGCGGCAAGCCTTGCAACTTCATCTGCAGCCGCCATGCAACGGAAATCGCTAACCTGAATTGCGAGCGGGAGGAATCTGTGCCAGCGGCCATCTATTATATCAGGGGCATTAGGTTTTGCGATTATTTCTCTCATTTCTCTGCCTTCGCTTTTCGCTATCCCTCTTTTGCATTCTAGTCTGCCTCTGCCTGTCTTCCTCTCTCTCTCTCTCTGTCTCTACCTGTCCCCACTCTTGATTCTCTCTCTCTTCTCTCTTTCTCTTTCTCTCTCTCTCTCTCTCTCTCTCTCTCTCTCTCTCTCCTTTTTTACCCTGTCTATGTCTCTCTTTCTCTAACTCTATCTCTGTCTCCGCCCTCTCCCTTCGTTTTACACTCTCTCTCTCCCCCCCCCCCTTCCTCCTAAAAAAAGAAAAACAGAAGAAAAATATCGCAGTCTGCTTCCCTCCCTCCTACGTTTCCCCCTCATTAACAGGAAAATAATCACAGTCTGCAATCAAGACGAAAATTCGCAGAGCCATTGGATGAGAACTACGACCAGGTCCCCCCTCCCCCTCCCCTCCCCCTCATCCTTCCCTCTCCCCTCTCCTTCCCTCTCCCCCCTCATCCCTTTCCCTCTCCCCTCATCCTTTCCCTCTCCCCCTCATCCCTTTCCCTCTCCCCCTCATCCTTTCCCTCTCCTCCTTTCCTTCTCCCCCTCCCCCTCCCCTCTCCCCCTCATCCTCTTCACTCTCCCCTCTCCCCCTCATCCTTTTCCCTCTCCCCCTCATCCCTCTCCCCCTCCTCCTTCTCCCTCCCCCCCATTTCCCCTTTTCCATAGTAACAGCGGGGGCATTACCTCGGTGCTGAGGATCGACGCCAAGTTATAAATTCCCGTTCATGGCGAAGCGGGGAGCGGAGGGGAAGGAGGGAGGAGGGAGAGGAAACAGAGAGGATAAAGGGAGGAAGAAAAGGGGAGGAGGAAAAAAATACAATCACACTACAATCACACACAAAAACATACACACGTACGTATATACATATACACATACATACATACACATTGACACACCATTCATACATACACACATACTTTATATACATATACACACACACATACATACACATACACACGACAATCTATCCACCAAAACATAAATACATACATACACACATACATACATACATACATACATACATACATACATACATACATACATAACACATAATACATACAAACAAACACGCAAATTAAACAAACTTTCGAAGGAAAGAATATAAACAAAGAAAAGTGAAGAAAGGATAAAATGGCGATAAAAAAAGGAAAAATATGAAGATGAGAAACACAAAATGAGAACAAGAATGGGACCCCATAAATTTGACAGACGAAGGAGGGAGAAAGGGACAAGGAAGGAAGGGAGACAATGCGAGGCAGACGAGGGCAAGGGGAGAATAAAAAAATGATAAAGAGAGAGGAGAAAAAAAAAGCAATGGCCAGGAGGAACAGAAAATGAAAGTAAGACAAGAGAGAAAGTAGACGAAGGCAAGGCAAAGAAAGGAGGGAAATGAGGGAAAGGGTAAACAAGACAAAGAAGGAAGGAAAAGGAGACAAAAAACTCGACAAAGAAAGAAAATAGGAGACAAAAAAAAACTCGACAAAGAAAGAAAATAGGAGACCAAAACCAAAGCGAATGAGAAGAAGAGAGAGAGAAAAAACCCGGCCGCCCACAAGGAAAAAAAAAAAAAAAAGACAGTGCAGTAGGCAGACACAGCATAAATAATTCACGGTGTTTGGGCCACCAGTGCCAAGGCAATGCACCCACACACACTACAACAGCTTCTCTTTAAGACCCAGACGTCGAGGGGCGCGGGAATGCACGAATTAGCTCATCCCCCCCCCCTTTTTTTTTTTTGTTTTGTCTTATCTCTCTTTTTTCTGCTTCTTTTTTTATTTTTTGTCTCCTCTTTTCTCTTTTTTCTGCTTTTTTTTTTTAGTTTGTCTCCTCTTTCTCTTTTTTTCTGCTTTTTTTTATTTTTGTCTCCTCTTTTCTCTTTTTCTGCTTCTTTTTTTTATTTTTTTCCTCTTTTCTCTTTTTTTCTGCTTCTTTTTTTTTTTGTCTCCTCTTCTTTTTCTGCTTCTTTTTTATTTTTGTCTCCTCTTTTCTCTTTTTTTCTGCTTCTTTTTTTTTTTTTCCCTCTTTTCTCTTTTTTTCTGCTCTTTTTTTTTTTTCTCTCTTTCTTTTTTTTCTTCTTTTTTTTTGGGGGGAGGTTCCTCATCAGCATTAAAATTCCGAGCCGGCGACCGCTGCAATTTTACAAGCTGCAACATTGCCCGGGCGGGGAAACTAGACTGCAATGCACTCACGCATGACACGATCAATCTCCAATGCGAGGGGGGGAGGGGGGGTAGGGGGAGGGGAGAGGGGCTGGGCAGACCTGTGCATCGCTCTCTCTTTCTCTTCCGCAAATAGAGAAATAACACCATATTTAGGGCTCACTATCTTCCCTCTTCTAATTACCTCTCATTATCGTTCCGTTAGCCATTTTTTGCGTCTCGAGGTCAAAGGCGAAATAAAACGTTGATTATATTCATTAACCTCCGATTCGTTTGCCGCGACAGGGAAGAGCTAAACAAAGAGAGCGAATGGAAACGCAGAGAGAGAGAGAGAGAGAGAGCCAAGGCGTTTCCATGGCGACGAGGTAAGCCAGCAGCATCCGTTGGGCGGGTCCCGAGCCATGCAATTGGGGTCCTGTGCATCACACCTTTCCGCCGACGCGTCCTAACACCCTTTCTTATGATACCCTGCTGGCGATTTTTCCGTCCGGCAGCGTATCACAAGGAGGAATCGGGCGGGAAAGGCACGCGCCTGCTCTTGTGTCTCGCCGCCTTTTATTTGCTTAATAAATAATAATAATAATAATAATAATAATAATAACAATAACAACAATAATAACAACAATATTGTGATTGCAAGCAGCGTCGAAGGTCTCCCTATTCATCGGACCCTTTGCTGAATTGGCGAGCGAAATCACAGGGCGGAATCTCACGGCACATCGCTGCATAAACATAATGCAAACCGAAATAATGTACCTGAGCAGTGCACGAATCCTGCGGCCGGAGAGAAGGTGAGGGGAGTCAATCACACAAAGCGCCCGCCCGGCCAAAGGGCGAGTCACATACATACATGACGAGGAGGCAAGCAGCAGCCCGAGGGCGAGGGGCAGCAGGGGGCAGCAGGGGCAGCAGGGGCAGCAGGGGCAGCAGCAGAGCACGTACCTGGCGCGACGAGCGCACGTGAAGCGGACGACCGCCATGAGGACGTGCCGAGGCGCGCCGAGAGCGAGCGTGCAGGAGAGCGGCGCGGGAGCTCCTCCAAGGAAGCTCTCACCTCCAGGCCCAGGAGGGAGGAAATGTTGACTGCAGGATGGGAATCGACCAAGGGGGTCAGCGTGCGCCCCGGCAATCGGCCTCGATCGATGGCACGGCTGACTGCAGTGCCCGCTCGCCCGGCCGTCGCGTGCTCCTCGGGCCTGCAGAGGGCCCTCAGCCGCTCATTACGGCGCTGCCCGCACCCGCACGACGCACATGACAGCGACACATTCGCCGCAAGATGGAGCGCCGCGATAAATCTAGGCCTACGACGCCCCCTCCGCCGCCCCGCCCCGGAAGCGCTCCCGGCAAGCAAGCAAGCGGCCGCGCAGGCGCCGCGGGACGCCTTCTGCCCACCCGCGGACGCCCCCTCCCGCGCGCCTCCCGCCCCGCGCTCGAAACGCTCCTGGGGTACAGATGACCCACGGCCAACGCGAAGGCACACGAGGGCACTTCGGCAAGGAAGGGGAGCTCGAGGCGGCCCGCGAGGCCGAGGAGGCGTGCGTCGTGGGGGCGCCTTGGGCTCGCGTCCCGCCCACTACCCTCGTGGGTCGCGCGGTGACCTACGTCCCAGTCTGCCTCGCGTGGGCATCGCCGCCCCACCGCCCGCTCCCGGCCCACGCTCTTCTTGTAAGTTTCCGTGTATATCTCTTTTCGTTGTGATTATACATATATATTTTTTTCCTCGTGCGTTTTAAAACATTTCGCTGCTTTGCCTGCACGAATGTTCCGCACGGACACAGACACGTATGGATCGTCTTGGAAAACCGTGATTTACTGAAGAATTCTTTCTATCGTGTCCCGACGGACTTGCTTCCCCGACAACACTAACGGCGCAGTTGGCACGCGCCTGTACTACGAACGACCGTATTATCTTCCTTTCTCTCTCTCTCTGTCTCTCTATCTCTCCTCAGCCTTTCACTTCCCTATTCCAGGCGGCTCCTTGCCATTCCTTCCACGTCCTCCTCTGCCTGCCTCTTCCCCTTCCTCCTCCTCCTCCTCCTCCGCGTATCTTTTATCTCTTATCCGTCCTTATCGGCAGCGCTCTCTCCTGAGGACATGATGGTCCCCTCGCTCGCCCGACGACACTGCGCAACGCCCTCGCTTGGGGACCCTCTTTTTCCCCTTCTTAGGATGGCGTGTTGAGGGAACTCTGCCTTACGTAAGAAAGCTGTTGGGAGGGGAGAGGGAGGAGAGGGGAGGGGAGGGAAGGGGAGAGGGGAGGGGGGAGAGGAAAGGGGGGGAGGGGAGAGGGGAGAGGGGGAGGGGAGAGAAAGGGAGGGGAGGAGGGGGAGGGAGGGGAGAGAAAGGGGGGGGGAGAGGAAGGGGAGGGGGAGGGAGAGGGAGAGAAAGGGGAGGGGAGGGAGAAGGGAAGGGGGAGGAGGATAGAAAAGGGCAGGGGGAGGAGGCGAAATAGGGGGGAGGGAAAGTAAGGAAAGGGGAATGGGGAAGGGAGGAGGGAGGAAGAAGAGGAGAAAGGAAGGGGTAAAGGGGAGGAGAGGAGAGGGGACGGGAAAAGGGCGTGGCCAAGGATGTTGATGAAGTTGGGTGGGTGGGAGGGGGGTGATCCTACAGATGGTGCGGGGGGGGGAGGGGAGAGGTAAGCATAGCACCGCGTCCTTGACCTCTCAGAAGGCTGGGGAATAGAAAGAGGGGGGGGGGAGGGGAGGAACAACCTTGAGGAAAGAGCGAGAAAGAGGCCGGGGAAGGGGTGGAGCAGGAGGGAGGGGAGGGATAGGAGGAGGGGGAGGGGAGGGGGATGGAGGAGGGGAGGGGGAGGGGGAGGGATAGGAGGAGGAGGAGGAGAGGAGGAGGAGGAAGGAAGGGGGGGATGGCTGGGGAAGAGGAGGAGAGAGCAGCAGGAGGGGAGGAGAAGGGGCGGGGAATGGGGGGGATAGGGGAAGGACAGAGAGCAGGGGTAGGAGAGTGGACCATCGGAGGGGAGGGGGAGAGAGGGGAGGAGGGGGAGGGGAGAGGGAAGGGAAGGAAGAGGAAGGAAGAGGGAAGGAGAGGGGAAGGAGAGGGAAGGATGGGGGGGGGGGAGATTAGCAGCACAGCAGTCCTGAGCCATTAATTTGTGAGGTGGAGATGAGGGCTGAGATCCTCCCGCCTCATGATTTCTCTCCTGAGCCCAGCTGTCCTGCCGCAGGACTTAGCCTTAGGAGAGAAATCCTTCCTTAGGAGAGAAATCCTTAGGAGAGAAATCCTTTGGAGGAGATAAATCCTTTGGAGATTCCTTAGGAGAGAAATCCTTAGGAGAGAAATCCTTAGGAAAGGTAGCTGTTCACCGGCGCCTAAATCAGAACATCAATAATAATAAAAATAATCCTGATTATGATTACTCCTATCATCCCTATCACCTTTTATCACTATCATTATCCTAATTGTCATTATTATTACCATCACTATTATCATTGCTATCACCGCTATTGTCGTTATCACTGCCAATATCATTTTCATCGTTATCATCATTACGACAATAATAAAAAACAAAAATAATTGATCATGGCCCACATATCCGTGACATACACACAAATACAATTATGTGTGCATATTCATAAGATTACAAGCATATATATATGTGTGTGTATCTATATAAATAAATAAATAAATAAATAAATAAATAAATAAATATGCATTTGAATGAAAAATATATATACACATATTTATATGAATAAGTCTATTATATATGGTGTATGTTTCTCAACATTCCAGGACGCCCCGCCCACTCATATCAATTCAGCGAAACATGTCAAACACGCCCACCACAACCAAACACACGCCCTGCCCTGCCTCTCAACCGCTCTCTCTCTCTCTCTCTTTCTCTTTCTCTCTCTCTCTCTCTCTTTCTCTCTTTTCTCTCTTTCTCTCTTCTCTCTTTCTCTCTCTCTCTCTCTCTCTCTCTCTCTCTCTCTCTCTCTCTCTCTCTCTCTTCTCTCTCTCTCTCCCCAACCCTTTTTCCCTCCTCCTATCCCCTCACCTTCTCTCCTTCCCTCCGCCTCACAAATGCAAACGGAGGTTCTCTTTTCCACTCTCTTCCTCTCTTGTCCCTTCCATTTCCCTCTTTCCCCATTTTTCCCCTCTCTTCCTCTCTTTCCCTTCTTTCCCATCTTCTCCTCTCTTTTCCCTCCATTTCCCTCTCTTTTCCCTCTTTTTCCCCGTCCATTTCCCTCTCCCCTTCTTTCCTCTCTTTTCCCCTTCTTTCAACCCTCCCTTCCCCTTCTTTTCCCCTCTCTTTCCCCATCCATTTCCCTCTTTTCCCCTTCTTTCCTCCTTCTCTCCTCTCTTTTCCCCATCCATTTCCCTCTTTCCCCTCTTCTCTTTTCCCCATCCATTTCCCTCTCTTTTCCCTTCCATTTCCCTCTCTCCCTCTTTTTCCCTTCCATTTCCCTCTCCCCCTTCCTTTCCCCCTCTCCCCCCCTCCGAGAGAGTACTCCTCCGTCCCCTCGCGTCTCGGGCTCTTTTAATGGCGGCTCCGGAAGCTACTCGTTCGAGGGAAATAAAAGTTTTAATCGCGGCGACTCCGTGTGGCGGCGCTGATGGAGGGCCTTCGTCTCGCCCGCGACTCGACGGCGGTGTCTGGGGGCGTGGGGGGCAGGGAGGGAGGGGGGCGCTCGGGGGAGGGGGAGGGGCATTCGGGATGGGGAGGGGGGGGCGCTCGGGGAAGGGGTGGGGGGGGTTTGGGCCTAGACATGCTCGGCGAATTTACGGGGGGGGGGGGTATGTATATGAATAGGTGTATATGCATTAAAATGTACATGTGAGTGGGCGTGTGTCTGTGATATATATACATAGATATGTATATATATATATATATACATATATACATATATATATATATATATATATATAATATATATATATATATATATATATACATATATACATATATACATATTTACATATATATACATATATACATACATACACACACACATTTAAATTCCTGCAATATGTGCGCTCTTACAAGCGCTGTGCGTGTATTCCCACATGCACGGTTGAGCGCGCGTGCAAGAGCGCTCGCGACGCCCCCGCCCGCGCCCGCCTCGAACACCCGCGCCAGTGCCCCCTCGCACGCCGCGCCGACAGCACCCCGCACGCCGCCGCGCTCGCAAGGGCGCGCCGCGGCAGGCAGAGCAAATAGCGCCTTTTTTGCGTCGAAGTGAATGCAACTTCCGTTTCTTCGTA
>NW_020868776.1:5000-12751 GCF_003789085.1 Penaeus vannamei
GGGAGGGAGGGAGGAGGATGGTGTGGGGGAAAGGTGAAAAAAGAGGGAACTAGGGGGTAGGAGCAGGGAAATGGGGATAGGGCACCCATCCCCTCCTCTACCTTCAACATCGATTTACAACAGACGCCAAAGTTAACCGCGTGTGGTTTGACCTTGCTGCGGGGTAGTTGTTAATTTGTTTATAACTATTTGTTTACTTTAGCTCAGTGTGATCTTGCAAGGGACATACATTTCTTTTACTTTTTTTTTGTTTGTTTGTTTGTATTAGGATGTGAATTGCAATACAAAATAAACACAGAAATCAGTAGTTACAGAGCATGCAAGTTATTCTACAAGTTTAGTACCAATGGATATGAATTTGTAATATAAAGTTAGATATTTCTCAAGCGCTATGTATATCAGCTGATTTTAAGTCGTAGATCATGATTAATATTCGGCCATTTTTCCAGAAATCAATATGGAAGGAAAAATAAAGACCATAATTTCAACTGATTATTATTTTTTAAACTACACAACACATTAAGGCACTTCCTTCCGATTTTTCTTTTACACATTCAATCCTAAATGAAAACAATCAAGCCAGTAAATAAAATAAGCTCAGACAGTCCTCTTTTTGGTATTGACTGTACTAGTTCGTAACTAGTATCCTGAATCTCGATTGTGACAAAGAGAACCATATAAGCTTCACAAACGTTCATGGTGCATTGGCAAAGCGATCGTAATCAGCGAGAACGAAAATTTCGGTGAGCCCCACCTTTGAGCTGCATCCCGCATCAAAAAGGCGTAGGTTATGTTAGGCCACGTGACTTATTTTTCTTTCGACTTTCGTTCAATTGTAGCGCTACTACACTTTGCCTTTGGCCGTCTATTTCCCGTAGAGCGTGGATTATCTAGTTTATCATCTTGCTAATAACATCAGTCCGTCCTTCGAGGACACTATCAAGAGGTAATCCCGATCCCGTGTTGCCGTGTCACTATTTTTTTTTATAATTATTCTGACAGGAGATTGACGTTAAGACTATATTGTTAGGATTAATGTAATTGAGCAAAGAGCGCAAGCTGGTCTTTTTGAGCTTGAATTTCTCCATTTCTGACTGCCAACGAAAACTAAAATTTCAAAGGCTTTTGAAATTATCGGTAAACCAATGTAATTTTCAGAAATATATCTGAACGTCGGAGGAAAAACTAAAAGATTCAGCACGATCAACCTAATCTAAACAGAAAAGGAAATGCGTGGCAATCTCAAGATAACTCACACCAAATACTGTTTAGTATTCCACTGAAAGCGAGTAGATAACCTCTCATAGTAACGTGGTAAATACATCTTCATTCGAGGTTGATATGAGCAAGAGTTTTCCAAGACCTCTGGCAAGTTTAATAACTGCATAATTAATCGTACACTATGTGGATGTACTCTAATTTTATGTCTATACAAGCGTGCGTACGCCAGTCTAGGCATACGGGTTTGTATGCGTGAGGGGGTTGTGGATATTCGTCTTCTATCTGATTCATTGGATCGATCCCTTAAAAATGTGTATGCCGACTGGTTAAGTATTGCAATAAATGGAAGTCCAGCTATATTTTCTAATATTAGCCTTATGTATTCTAATATATTACGGAACAAACCATTTATCTGTTCATGGAAGTTGGAAGCGAATTGTTCCGTCATTATGCAAATAATTCGTTTCATTTGTGTCCAGCATAGTACTTCGGACATCGGTCAGCAAGAGAATTACAATATTTTGACGGTGTACTTTTACTGGTAGTTTCATTTTATGTTAGTCAAGTGTTCGGGGAACTCCCTACTTACATCTAACAATGTGTCTGGATTATTTGTATTAGTTACTTCCAAAATTTTTGCGTTTTCATTGGTCAAGTCTCATGGCCACATGGTCCTTTTTATTTTTTAATAGGTTTGGAAAATGACTTTCTTTGTGATAGCAAAGCTTCCTTTAATGTGCAGGTATTTTCAAATGAAACCTTTGTTACACAAAAAATCGCATTTATTCATACATGTACGGACTGTACAGCCAGAAATAAAATCTTAAAATTAAGTAAAAAATATTTGTATGAACTGTCCAGAGTACAGCGAAATGCCCTGTACACAGGAATGCTTCATAAGAACTATACATTTTTTTGTGTGTGACATGCATCACTTTTTTGTATTTTCCAGTTTTTATAAATATTTTGAGTATACAATTAAGTGGCAACTTGAGGACACGGGCTCAGCTGCATTCCAGAGGCGGCAGCGGCAACAGTTGTCGCAGCAGCAGCATCGAGGACTTGTGCAGCAGCGGTAGTCAGCACTTTCGTCTTAGTACTCTGTGCCGTTCCACGTGTTGTGTTCGTAGTTCCGACGTCCCTCAGTATGGCTGGTGCCTCGTCTGTTGCCGCCCACGCTGGCTCTTCCCATCGTACCCTTGGCCGCCTGGTAAGGGCCAACACCGCCATAAATAATCAGTCTCGTTGAACACTAATAGTAAAAGTTGCCCCCCAAATATGATATATTTCTATGCTCAACCATCCTGAATTCTTGGGGCGGACATGCACAGGACTAGGTATGCATTAGAAAAAAGTAAAATTATACAGTTTATAAACATTTTATCCTACCACTCAAAATTCACTCATGCAATTCGCCATTTTTGTTTCACATTATCTATACACAATCAAGAGCCTGATACTTACCATAGTTACCCGAATAGCCTCCACCGCCATAGCCATAGTAATCATTGCCATAGCCATAACCACCATATCCCCCATAACCACCATAACCGTAGTCGTAGCCACCTGAAAGTGCGGAGAAGCACGTAAGACTACGTTTTTTTTTTTTCTTTTTTTTTTTGGACTCGCCCCCCCTTTTCATACTAAGATTCAACAAAGAACAAAACAGGCGGACGAATAGTGGCTAGGGGTCTTGGTTCAGATTTTCTTAAGGTTCCACATACCACATCCCACTTCTGAACATTTTAGTATGGGAAACCTTAAGACAAATCTCGAACTTCGCTGTCTCAAAAAATATTAAGGTACAGAATAGTAAAACTCACCGTATCCGCCATATCCACCACCATAGCCGCCCTGGCCATAGTTGTAGCCTCCTTGGCCCCAGTTGTTGCCCCAGCCTCTTCCTCGGCCGCGCATGCCGCCACCGCGCCCTCTCATACCTCCACGCATGCCGCCTCGCATCATGCCCATAGCATCAGGCTTGGGTGTGGCCTTCTTAACATCAACCTCATGGCCGCTGATGCTCTGTTTGGGGGTCTTCAACAACTCTGTGACAACTGATTCCTGTTCAAAGGTGATGAAGCAGAAGCCTTTGCGCTGATTCTTGGTCTTGTCGAATGGCATTTCAACTTCGACAATGTTACCAAACTGATTGAAAAAGTTCTTGATCTCGTCGTCTGTAAGTTCGGGCTTCAGGCCACCAACAAAGATCTTGCCATGACGTGCTTTGGCTTTCTTGGGGTCGACCTTCTTGCCATTAATGACGTGGTCTCCAGCATTGATAACCTGAAACAATATAAAATTATGCAGGGGAAATTTCCATCAGCTATCTGAAGGTTCAAGATTACATCCCATCTTGTCAAGTTCTGTAACCCTAATTCGCATGAGGTACCGAAAATGCAATGCCAAAGTAGAAGGTATAGAGGATAATCCTCTTTCAAGGTTAAATGCAATCTTAGGAAAGACCATTTGGTAACTTCTTCCCATTGCCAACCTTTTTCTAAATAGATGCAATATCTCAATACAAATGGAGCAACATGGGTAATCTTTCAATTATCCTATCCATCATCACAACTCACCTTATCAATAGCATCTGAGGTGTTAAATACAATGAAGGCAAAGCCTCTTGATCTTCCAGTGTTGGGGTCTGTCTTGACGTTAATGCTTTCAATGTCGCCATATTTGCTGAAATGTTCTCTAAGCTCCTCTGAAAAGGCAAAAAATACTTTAGTACACGTTGAGATTTCTTTCATAAAACCTAGGATATTAAACCTCAGTATGTGGTAAGATGTCTTCTTGTTACTCAGAAGCAGAACTGAAATGATCATCATGACAGGTATATTGCAATGTATTTCAAACATTTCATAAATCAACAAATTTGCAATATTACTTACTTTCAGTCGTTTCCCAACTGAGGCCACCAACAAACAATTTCCTGAAATGGAACAAACTATTAGAAACCTTGTAATGGTAGGTCATTTGAAGTGACTTCTGAATCAAATGTACTGTACCTTAAGGTGAATTTCTGCTTCAAGATTAAGATGGCAGGGAGCTTACTGCACAAATCTTTAACCCACTTCAGCACGTCAACTAGATGGCAAAATCGACTGGCTGTCTGCTTTAAACATTATTCTGAAAACAGTCTGGGCAAAACATGGGAATAGGGGAAAATGATCAACCAAGATGAAAATGGATGTGTTTGGCTACAGAACCTGGACCACAAAAGGAGAAAAATAAAAAATAAAAGAATAGCTAAGACCAAAGTGAGTGTTGACCGTGAATCACTAAGATAACACAAGATAAATACCCTGGTGGTGATGCGGCGGGCTACAAGGGGGCAACATTCTTCCCGAAGTAGCTGCCACCTGGGAGGAAGTAAACAAGTCGCCGTTAGTTGGGTTTTGTTTTCCCTCCGGTGTGCCACAAAGCCTTTCTTTCTTTTCTTTGTCGTTACGTTACCTTTATTTGCTTTCTCTTTACTTTACCAGTTCAGTCTTTGGCATTTTAAGAGACCAGAGAACAAGAGCTTCCATCACTTAATGTTGCTGGGACTTGACGCAACGAGGACGTTTTATACTGTTTACACAATTTCTACACTGACGTTGACATGCGTCATTTTTTTACGTTACTGTGCTCAGCAACTGCAATGTGGTTGGAACAAAAAAAAAAAAAAAATACGTAAAACTGTACAGATTTCCCCACCCGAGTATCAATTGTAACAAAAGACCACAAATGGCTTCCAAGGGGCATCCTGAGAAGGTAAAGACTGTACCGAAATGTAGGCCGTTTACAAATGTATAATCTTAATAGTACGAACCGAGATCAAAAGATTCATTCTCGAAAAAAAGTCAACGAACCAACCCGAACTTTGTGTATACACAAGGAGAGGAGCATGAATGATACAATTATGATAAGGATATGTGAATAGATATATATATAAATGATCGAGTAAAACCTGGAAATTAGAGAAGCTTAAATTATGAAATTATAAAAATAAAATGATTACAAACATGTTCATGATGCTTAGGGTCTGTAAACTCCCTGGATTTGTTACTTTAGTAGGAAAAAAAGGAAAAAGAAACTTCTAAAAACCAAAAGGGTAACTAATTTACTTTCATTCGTCTACAGTTTAACATTTTAGTACCAGGGTGTTTCAGAAACTTGAGCATTTAATATATTGGATAGGATGCGGTTTCATGGCTCCAGCCTACATAGTCGGTACAGTCGCTTTTCTTTGTCACTAAGTATGTTCGGCCCCAGGATCGTTCCATCCCAGGGTCGGTTCAACACTTGGGAGATTGACTCGTTAATTACCACTCACACTGGCTTAAAACTTAGCGGATGGCGGAGATATTCGCCGATTGAAATGTTACACTTCGGGATTCCTGAAGGGATCAGGATGTCCCCATACGAAGCCTCAAAAGCCCATTTAAACAAGCGTAGTAAAAAAAAATACAAAAACTATTTTCTGACTGAGTTGATGCTTTAAGAATTATTCTTTATGAAAACTTAACGTTCAAGAAACGAAGATAAGCGTCACAACGTACCTGTCGTCATCCCTGCCCGGAGCGTCCGCCGCGCCGCTGTCTGTCCTATTTTCGGCGTTTGTCTCCTGTGCAGGCTGAGCGTCGCCGTTCTCCATACCGTTGCCCTGGAAGTCGCCGCCCGAGTAGTCCTCGGAGAAGTCCTGTTGTTCCATCTCCTGGTCAGCCATATCTTAACAAGAGTTAATTTTTTTTTTACTTAAGAATAAGCGTACGCGTCCGTCACGTATGAAGTCCAGCGGCTGAGAGAGGTTGGAGCGACCCCGTCGATCGATCTCAGAGGAAAGAGACTCGTTTCGTGATGTCATCGTTGCCTCGACCAATCAGCACGTCGGAACGCTAATACTGCGAGCTTAGGCCGCACTGCGCATGTGCCAGCTATGACGCTTCTCTTCGGCGTTGCTTCTTGGGAATTTATCGATTTTATTTTGTTTCCTATATTTTTTGTCCCTAAATGGCTGGGCATAATGTACGTATGTATCGAACAATCAAATGAACTAAAAGTCACTGATGCAATGTAAGATTAGATTCATATTCAAAGCTGAACGCTGTTCTCATAGTTCGTGTGAAAAATTAGAGTGAGGAATATTTTGTTTAGCAAACAAAGTATTGTTTTCTTAAGTCAATACGATTCTGCATTTTAAACAATTTAGGTAAAAGACGCCATACGTGCAAAACAATCTATAAATAACCAATTCCTTTGAAAAAAGGGGGTGGACGCATGACATCCTTTTGAAACGTACCTCCCCTCAGAAGCTGCCATACGCTGTATTTTATTTAATAACATATAAACCACTACTCTCTATTGAAACTACTCATCTCCCGTGAAGAGCTAACTATTTGGTTCTATTAAAGATAATAGAAACACTGAAGTCGGCCGTATAAGTGAGTGGATATGTTAGTTAAGCCCAAAGCCAGAGTTGGGTACATTTAAAGCATGGATTCCCTATAGCGTCACCCTCTCGGCCTACTGTATGGTTCATATGTGAAGACGGATGTTTACTTTTTCTCGTTTGAATCATGGATCTCCTAATTTCTCAGCTGAAATAATCATTTTGCATTATCTCTTCTACATATGATGCTGATTTTCATAGCATTAAGCGATTGTTCATATTGTTGGTCAAATGCAAACGACATTTACTGTTACAATGTACTAGTAATCTTCAGTACTCGTGATATCTCTAAAAAAAAAAACCTGTTTGCAATACGATATCTAATACCTTTTGATAGGCAAGGGAATTGGATATATAAACAGAAATCGGATATGTTAAAATGCCGATTCATGTCATCATTCTAAAGTAAATCGCCGGTAAGTTTAAATTTGCCGCTTTTATTTACCTTTTCAGTGATAATTTTCGGATTTACTTTCATTGCCGTTGTGCATAAAAACGATATATAAAAATAGAGTGGATGTTGTGAGGGCAAGAAATACTTTTATTTGACCGAAGTAAATCTACAGCAAATTAGACATATACAACATGAAGTAATGGATCCTACGTGTTTGGTTATTGCCGTTCCTAAAAATCTAAACTCCGGCAGTTATCAGATATCACATTAAAGACATGTTATACGACAGTGAGATATAAAATAGAAAGCCTCAGTGACATATGGAAGAAGCCATGAAGTCTGGTTTCAAAACGCCAAAATATATCCGTTTTCAGTCACTTACAAGTAACCATAACTCAGTTTAACTGTTTTTGACGGGCATCAACTTCACATTTCCATCGTCATTATAGTTTCTTCAGGAAAACAGAATATTTCTTCAGGTGCGGGAATCCGAATTTGTTTTTTACGAGCATAGCAAAGATCCACGGCAGACGACACTCGGAAGTTCCCTTGCTAAAAGTAAACAGGCTTTTTGTAGACACTCTCTCACCTCTCTCATCTCTCTTTTTCTTTATCTCTGTGTATCTCCATTTCTCCCAGCTCTTTAAGATTTCTCTTTCTATGTGAATCATTCTCTCTCTCTCTCTCTCTCTCTCTCTC
>NW_020868776.1:25437-27937 GCF_003789085.1 Penaeus vannamei
CTGCTGGTTCTCTCGCTCTGGACTCGGCGTCGGGAAGGGAGGGAGGGGTGAAGGAGGAGGAGGTGAGAGGGTGGGAGAGAGAGGGAGGGGTGAGGGAGGAGGAGGAGGTGAGAGGAGAGAGGGAGAGGGAGGAGGAGGTGAGAGGTGGGAGAGAGAGGGGGGGTGAGGGAGGAGGAGGTGGTGAGAGGTGGGAGGGAGAAGGGGGGTGAAGGAGGAGTGAGGGGAGGGAGGGAGAGGGAGGGAAGGAGGAGGAGGTGGTGAGAGGTAGGAGAGGAGGGAGGGTGAGGGAGAGGAGAAAGGAGGGGGATGGGGAAAGAGGAAAGGGAAGGAGGAAGGCGGAAGGAGGAGAAGTAGGGATGAGGGATGGGAAAGAGAGGAAGGAGGAAAGAAAGGAGGGAGGGGGAGAGGGGAGGGAGGAGGAGGAGGTGAGAGTGGGAGAGAGAGAGGGGGTGAGGAGGAGGTGGTGAGAGGTAGGGAGAGGGAGGGTGAGGGAGGAGGAGTGAGGGGAGGGAGAGGAGGGTGAAGGAGGAGGAGGGAGAAAGGGAGGGGGAAAGAGGAGGAAGGAAGGAGGAAAGGAGGAAGAGAAAGGAGGGAGGGGGAGAGGTGAGGGGAAGGAGGAAGAAGAGGAAAGGAAGGAGGTGGAGGGGGGGGGAAAGAGGAGGAGGAAGAGGAAAGAAGGAGGGGAGGGGAAGGAGGAGGAAGAGAAAAAGGAGAAGGAGAGGAAGAGGGGAAGAGGGGGAAGAGAAGAAGAAAAAAAGGAAGGAGGGGGAGAGGAAGGAGGAAGAGGAGGGAGGGGGAGAAGGGGAGGGAGAGAAAAGGAGAAGGATGAGGAAGGAGGGGAGGGGGAGAGGGGAGGGGAAGGAGGAGGAGGAGATGAAGGAAGGGGGGGGGGAGAGGGAGAGGGGAGGAGAGGGAGGAGGAGGAGGAAGAGGAAGGAGGGGGACAAGGCGTGGTTGCCTGCGCGTTGTCTGCTAAGGTCGCGGGTCAGAAATATTCTGAATATTCAGCTTTCTTAATCATTGATTTCGTTTTTGTTGTTGTTGTTGTTGTTGCAGAAGAACGAGGTATACATTATTTTCCAATGTTGAGTACATACTGTGACATTCATACATACATTCAATTTCACACACACACAACACACACACACACACACAACACAGACAAACACACACACACACACACGTACTACGGCTGCATCTGGAATGGCATTTCTCAATCAATACTTGAGGTTGGGCCCTTTTGTGCAACATAAAGGTCTCTAACGCTCCAAAACCCCGAAAGAAGAAAAGCAACACAGGACCTCCTTCGCGCCTGATTTAAGATAAGAGGTCCTCAGAAGTCTGCAAATTTCAACCTTATGGAGTTCATAGGTAAGGGTCTCTGTAGTCCACCTTCAACATCATAACCATTACGTCACCCGCCGCCACATAAATTCGGTACCTGATCGAAATCATTCCTCATTAAATCTCATTCGATGTTTATGAGCAGGCATGTTGAGCCAGGGGAAAGAGAGAGAGAGAGAGAGAGAGAGAGAGAGAGAGAGAGAGAGAGAGAGAGAGAGAGAGAGAGAGAGAGAGAGAGAGAGAGAGAGAGAGAGAGAGAGAGAGATATAGACATATATGTAATGTGAAAGAGAGAAAGACACACACAACACTCTCCCCCCACACATATATCTACATATATATATATATATATATATATATATATATATATAATATATATATATATATATATATATATATATATATGTGTGTGTGTGTGTGTGTGTGTGTGTGTGTGTGTGTGTGTGTGTGTGTGTGTGTGTGTGTGTGTGTGTGTGTGTGTGTGTGTGTGTGTGTGTGTGTGTGTGTGTGTGTGTGTGTGTGTGTGTGTGTGTGTGTGTGTGTGTGTGTGTGTGTGTGTACATATATATATATATATATATATATATATATATATATATATATATATATATATATATATATATATATAAGGAGAGAGAGGCGAAAATGACAGAATGCTCCTGGTCTCAATATTCCCAACATCAGCATACCTCTATATATTATCAACATTCCAAACTTTCAACAACCGAAACCGTCGAACTTTCCCGACGCAACATGTCACAGCTTAGCAACATCAGCAACATAACAATCACATATGCAACAAACACACCAAAAGAAGACCCTGCAGAGAAAGGTGAAACAATTCGTCGACAGGATATTATTTTTTAAATATCTATCCTGTAATAAAATCCTACATCATGTACATGCTACGGCGTCTTACTCGTTATACAGCATACGAGCACACACACACACACACACATTTTCCAATTATAACGCCCTGCAAATAATGAAATGGGATCTCATAAGCGAACCACGTGTACACTATTAACAAACCCTTCAAACCTCTAAGTAAAAGCAGCGGAGTAATTTCCTCTCAAAACCGAAAAAGCTCCATTCGTGTTCGAAACCGGACAAGGTCTCAAAAGCAGACGGAGTGTATTTTTTCTACTAAAAACGAA
>NW_020868776.1:39596-44596 GCF_003789085.1 Penaeus vannamei
ATCGCATTCAACTTAACGAAAAATAACATCACATCAGAGTGGCTGTATCTATCTTATAAAACGGAAAGTAATATCCCTAAAAAAAGAAAAAAAGACCCATCAACAATTTCAACTTCCAGACTTAACAAATGAATAGGAAAGAAGTTCTCTTTTCTTTTCTAACACAAAATAAAATGAAAATCCATACAAACTCATTAGTAAAGTGCTCTTACTTTTTTCCAAAACACTATACACAAAAAATGTGTTCAATCTATTAAAAGCCTTGAACATTGCACTTCAATGTGTAGAGTGGAACCCTAGGGGAAAAAACATGAGCGTGATATACTGTGTTAAATGCCCGTGCTGGTGAACTCCCTGTACTATCATATGTGTAGATAATATAGCCTTTGGGAACCGTGTGTGTTGTGTGTGTAATGCCTTTGTGACTGGTGACTTTTTTTTCTTTTATAGTTCGTCTATTTTTTTTTTCTTTGAATATCTACTGTGATTATTACCTTCACTGCAAGATTTGGAATCATCAGCTTTTGTGGAGTTAATGTTTTATATCTGTTATCGTATCTATTCATAAAAAAGAAGAAAACATATTGTGGGATAGAAAGTTAATACATGGAAACCTAAAACTTTTAATTCTACACATTATTTTCAGTCACTATCGTTATTGCTAGCTTTATTTATTATCATCATCATTAGCATTGTTCTAATTGATATCTATCATTACTATCATAATCATTTTACATACTTTTACTACTATCGATTATCAATCATTATTAATATTATATTATCATTATAGGTTATCATCATCAAATCATTTTCTTATCATGAGTAGTAGTAGTAATATGTAGTAGCATGTCATAGTTCATCACGTTTACATCACCCTTATATAACGATATATTTTTAGTGAGAAACTACAATGTTGACTGCATATCAAAAACCAAACCGTCATTTAGGAGTGCTTGTCATGCATTATGCAGACGCCACAAACCTTACACACAACACACACACACACAACACACACACACACAAAACACAAAACACTCTCTCTCTCTCTTTTGGTCCCAACCTACCTATCTACATATCTATCAGTCTCTGCATATTTCTATCTCCTTATCTATATATCATGTGCATATCTATCTATCTAAATCTAAATCTAAATACACCAACATACACATCCCAAACAATCAAAGAAACAAACAATCCTTCTTGCACACCCAGACCGAGCGGCGCGTAGAGGGCAGTCGCGTTTCCCCGCAGTCTGGGTGAGCTGTCATTGATCTAAGAAGAATGGCGCCTCGCTAGCACACTATACCTGTGGGTCACCAGCTCCACCCCCGACGTCCATGTCTCGCGCTTCCCAGACAAAAGAAGCGTCAAACAACTTTCAATTATTTCTTGGTCTTATTTTCTCCTCTCTCAATTATTTCTTCATCTTATTCACTTTTGGTCTCTCTATAGACATTCTCTCTCTCTCGCTCTGCCTGCACCTGTCTTCTGTCTCTATCTCTGTCTTTCACTCACTCTCATTCTGTGTTTCTTAGTGTTTTTTGCTTGTTTAGGAACCCCGGCTTCTTTAATTTTAATCTACTACTTTATACTTCAGGATTTGTTGATCCATCTAATCTTTGTTATAATTTCAGTTATCTTTTTCACATTCATCTTTATTATCATTACGTAAATCTCAGAGACAAGCGTCGATAAATTATTTATCTCACATAACTACTATTATCATTACTGTCTCTATTTATAACTTATATGCGATTTTTACATTATTTATCTTATTTCACTAACGCTACCTTGCGGAGACCTGTTGCTTAGTAGCAGCATTCGCAGCGACTTTCTACAATGAAGGAGTGAACATATAGGTCTACATTTCACCATATACAATTGTCATTGAGTTCAATGGTGCATCAATGTCAATAGTGATACATTACATGGCTTGACGCCATTAACCCTTTGCTTATGCCGTCTAGAGAAAGAGATAAGAACACTGGCACTTTACTTGCATAGGCACAATGAGTGGCACAATCATCTAATAATAACAAGTGTTAATGAGGAGGTACGACTAATGGTTCTGATCTTTAGATAGATATCCTAATGTTCATTTTTGCTCTAGATCTCGAGTTTATATATATTAGGGAGTACTAACTAGTTAATGCAAATAGGGAGTAAAGAAAATAGTTGGATGGACTAGTCTGGAACAGGACAAAGAGTGATAGTGAAATAAGACAAAATGTAAACTAGTAACATCGGAATGTATTCACGGTGAGAAAGAATAGGTATCTAAACGTTGGTGTTAAAAATAAGAGTATTCAAAGTAGTGCTTCTTTGTGTGAAATAGAGGAGTATAACTATGCTATGAAATGCTATTCATAAATTACTGTTAGTAATTAATGAGCAGATAAGTTGAACGCATGAGCTAGATGATTATTGGATCTAGATAATGAAATAATGATTCTAGAATTATAGGTTGATGCGAGTATATACAGACAAGAATGACTGATTACTCATACGTACACACAGTAACTGTAATAATATACAGAATTGATTATTATGGATAAACAAGGAGAGAAACACACGCTAAATTGACTAAAATAAACAATTAACCAATTAACTGGCAGTATTCTATCTATATGTGCATTTATCATTATTAGTATAATATTGTTGCATATATTATATATATTGTACCTCAGAGTGTCTGTGAAGTGAACTTACTAGTTATTATCTATGCACTTTGGTTGATGAATGAACGACACGACAGCAGCGAGTGATTATTGAATTTGTATCTTGTTAGATACGACAAATGCATCGTCATGTGAGTGAGTAGAGGCGAGCATATCTAGTCGAGAGCCACACAGAACTCAGATCGAGTACAAGAGCCTTGCGTGTATACAATACAAGCCCCTCGTCGAACTCAATGCATGGGAGAGGCATTAAGAGGTTAGTCCTTGCGATTCACGTGGATTAACTGCTTCTCTCTATAAAGGTAATGGATTCATATCGACGTAGATTTTCGCCGAAGAGTTTTGTCGAGCTTTTGAGATTTCTACACGTGTACACACTTTTACTTTTCTCATCAGAGAGAGTGGGCGCCTTGTATAATGAATAATAGAACACCAGTGATCTTATCATTATTGGGTCCACTTAGATCGATCATCCGATGTTATTATGATCCAATTGACTGGCCAATTTGGGATATAAACTCGCTCACTAATGCAACCTTTGAAAGTGAGAGACCAGAGAGCATTAGGTATGAAATAATAAATCGCACGAGTGTCTATGAGATTTTATTGAGAGTGTCACTTATGTACTATCCATTAGTCAAGACTGAGTCAGTACAACACCAGGTACATTATCACCATATAGATCGGAATGTAAAGCATATGGGACAACTCAATAGGACATACAAAGGTGTTTGATCGAGTGTCCAAGTAGCTATCAAATAATGAAGCAGCTGCATTAATCACCATAGGACCTATCAAGTATAACAGACGAGCTGTATATAATTCCTAGGCCATGTATCTATTCCAGTTACATTACTGCGTTATTGTAATGGAGTCAGATATGACTCTACTATATACAAGAGATACGACTACAAACACTCATTCTGAGAGCAGAGAAGTGAGCAGTGATTGTCGCTCTTGCTCAGTCCAATTGCAATTATTCCGGCCAACACATTTAATTGATGAGCCACCAGAATTAATCATTGTAATAAATTATTATCATAATTATTGTCCATACCTACTCACCTTGATTTTACAACTCATTCCATTAGTGGCGGTCCATCTATTGGGTTCACTCTCAACTAACGATATGGCGGATGGTATTATAAATCATCAAAAATCACTATATATTAAGTCATAGAATTAAATCATGAGACTAAGACACATATGAGGTATTAACATCATCACATTCAAATAACTCTATTTATGATATAAACAGAAAAAGTAGAAGGTGGATTTCTTCGAGACATTATCACATACTCTGCTGAGAGTGTATAACATCTCAGGATCTTTACGCAGTCTTTATATTGTACCATTTATTATAATAATTATTTACTACTTATTAGGCTCCCTGTTATTCCATGTCTTCGCCATTATAGATGGTGCGGCTTTGGGGTCAGTTAAAACGTGGGTTTACACCGTAAGAGTTTACGCGGCTTTCTAATGATAATTTGAATGTCCACAATCAATTTATCGCTGAGCATTATATCGGAATCAATCATCACTTGCGCAATTTGTTACTGTAAAATATGAGCAAATACAAATCAATGACCCCTTATATACCCCATCCCGCTAGGGAACGTAATTGTCATTATAATAAAGCAGGAGTATTTAATTTATTATGTCATTTTCATCATTATGAAAAGTATGCAGATAGTTGAAATTATGAAGTATGAAATCAATTGACAAATATAGATTATACTGTGATACAGAGGTAAATCAGTAAGCAAGTGGGGCATGTTAAATCAAAAGTAACATAACTCTAATCATAAGCCGATCGTATATAATAGATTATTTCTATTACATTAAAATACTATCCTAGTTATATCAAGATAGTGCGTCTAGTTCACTATATTGAGTAAAAATGTATATTTAGCAGACAAGGAAGATGTACTGACTGAGTAGACCTACTACAAGTAATCTGCAGAGCTTTGCCTATGAGCAAGATCTCTGAGGGAATTAATATGATCTAGAATATATAATGAATATAATATGACAAATGTCATTGATAAATAAGAGTAATGACTACCGAGATATAAGTAGTGCAATCAATATAAGTTAGGTTTCAGTATCTACTAATCTTTAAGCAGCTTGACACTCGCAAGAATAGAACCTTGACAATCAAGTATCTAAAAATACCTGGAAAGCAGCTGAAAAACATATAATGTATGTATTTCATTATTGAAATGCATAAGTTATACATCGGTTTTCATCAACAGAGAAATTAGACAGACCGTCACACCATCTACAGATCTGTGCTGGAAACAAAATGGCACAAGAGAT
>NW_020868776.1:54596-57096 GCF_003789085.1 Penaeus vannamei
GGCCGCTCTCCAAAACATCAATATTTTGTGTTCAGCTCACAAGGATTACATTCCGGTAAAAAAAGAAGAAAAAAAAATCCTTAGACGACCCAAACTCATGTGGCAGATGAGAAACTAGCTCCCCTATTTTCTATCCTCCATCCACAAACCTACCTTACCTATTTCCCATGCTCTCCACATGGACCTCCCTCCCCATCTGTTATGCCCTATAAGCGACCGTAGCTCCCCAATTCCCATGCCCTAATAACGATGCTAGCTCCCCTATTTTTCACGATCCGCGCAAGGACCCTGCTCCCCTATTTTCATGCCCTATATGCGAATCCTGCTCACCTATTGTTCCTGCATGAGACGTTCTGCTGACGTGACTAAATCGCATCTTGTAACTTAGCAATATGGGCGAATAATTCAGTTTTATGGTGGAGCAGGGAACGTGGCGACGATAGTGTCACTATATCTTCAGTGATGTACAGTGTGGTGGCATGTTTAGTTAGGGTCATGGACTAGATGTGTGATGATTAGGAATGGCTAAATGCTTGCCGTAAAGCAATGTGGCAGTCATAGTGTGTGTCATGTAGTCTGGTATCATGAATGTGTAGTGGTACGGTGTTGTAATCTAGCCCTGCCACTGTGATAATAAGGTGTGGTATCGCGGTGTCATGGTGCAGAGAATGTTGTGAGGAAGCGTGAGGCGGTAGCGTGGTGGCGCTCTGATGTAAGTCGTGAATGAAAATCTATAATGTGTTGACAGATACGTCTGAAAAATAGGGGACGATACTTGTAATCACTACGATTTACTTTTAACACTGATATGTTTTACACGGCTTTTACCGCAACATAGGAAAATAACATTTACGTTGCGTCATAACACGGGAAATGCGAAATATAGTAGGGTAGAGCCGTAATATGTCATCACAGTTACATCTAACTCTGTAGCAAGGTAATCTGGCGCTGTAGTAATGTAGTAGCGCTGTACTGTGGCTTCGTGGTATCGGTGTAGCGTGGGAGTATGACAGAGTGGCGTGTGCTGAATGTTGCACTACGGCGGGGGAGGGATGGCAATGCTGCGGTTTCACGGGACGCTGATGTGTTTGCGCGGCGGCGAGATGGTGGGTTAGCATGAACTTTGTCCAAGTCGTTTAGTGCTGTAACTTGAAGGAAAGTTGCCATAGAAAAGTGGAGGCGGCTTGACTCGACGCTGCGGGTCTCGCCACATTTTCCTTCTGACGTCACATGCCCGGCCCTCCTCACTCACGCCCCCCCACCCCCCTCCCGTCCCCGCCCTCGTCGCTCGCCCTTCGCCCTCTCCCTCGCTCCCTATCCTGCCTGAACGCCCAACTCATTCCTCCCGAGCAGCCAGAACGAAGCTTCCCTCCACAAACTGCCAGGGAGCTCCAGGAGCAAGGCGCCATGGCGGCGGGAGCGACAGTTGAGGTCATGCAACGGCCGGTCTGCCGCTCTGCCGCTGCACCATGTATTGATCCTGCACGCTCGCCCAGCACGTGTAGGTTACACCACTGCTGCTGCTGCCCTTGTCACTACGCTGCATACAACGAAACGCATCTGCCTTAGGTAATCGGTTTCCGCTGAAAATCGCCAGTTAATGTACACTGAGGAGAGAAAACCTCGCCGCGAGATGAATGGACTGCGTGTCTTGGTTACACGCTTGGTTTACCTGCAAATGCCGAGATGATCTGCCGCATATATGACAACTCATTGGGACATAAGAATAGCATTCATGAAAAATAATAATCGAATTTCCTTGCCCACCTATGACCACGTTGTGCGCGTCCCAGCCTGCCCTCTTGAACGCCCAGACACGCTGTCTGGGACAAACCCCGCCTTGCCTCCGCCCCACGTTGTTGCCTCGGCTACAGCCCTCCACCTTTACCACAATCGAACATTTTCCCACCGCAAGCATTCGCACGGCCTCTAAACGCATCCGTGCTCATTTCCACTCCCATTATCGTCGCTACCAAAATAGCCACACGAACCCCCTATACGCACAGAAAACCATAAATCTACACCGGAGAAACATAATCAAGATACTGCCACTGTTACCGGCCATCAACCGGACTTTCACGACCATCATAATACTATCACGTCCCTCCTCACCCCGACCAGGCATTACAGACTACACCGGCATCACAAACACATTAAAAAAGTTATATTACACATAATATCATCAACACGGATCGCCCAATTCAACGTCCTTTACAGCATTACGTAATTATGGCTTGTTACGGCATACTTCAATTTTTATAGGCGGTTCCCAGTAACATTGAACACGAACAATACGTGACGTACTCGTTCTGAACACGTATTCTCTCCGTGAACGCGTCTTGAGTCTGGTGTCAAATGAGCGCTTGATATGTCCGTGTTTATCTTTCAAATATGAAATCGTTTTCTTTATCATCTAATCAATAAAAAATGAATATATACGTAAAAAACGACGTTAGAATGGAGCGCGTGAGTTAAATATGGTAGATATGCAGTACTATGT
>NW_020868776.1:61196-76196 GCF_003789085.1 Penaeus vannamei
AAATGTGAAACACCCACAGAGATCAAAAACAGATGATCATCACTGTTAACAAAGATACCTTTTTCTGTTTATATGTATTATAATACCAAAGAAGTAATTCTTAACTGGAAAAAATACAGATCTATGCACCATATTTATAAACCACCTATAAGTTTCTATTGGCATGGCTTCAATAGGGACGTTTAAGCTGCTTAGGCTTATTACCCAGCTATATATATACTGTTTTGAGTAGTATACTTATTGGCCTATCTAGTAACTCTTCACCTTCTTATTTAGGGTCAAAGATTGTTACAAATTTCTAGTCCGGCACACCACTTCTCGGACATTCACTTATTTTAAACACATTATTATTGCTTCTACAGGCTGTATCGGTGCCACAAGAATAGTACTCGAAACACCAAACTACATCACACAATCAACACAATCGCATATCTTAAACACAAAGAGTACGCCACACCTTATCGCTCAACCATTTGCCTTGCATACCCACACTAGCTTGGCAGCTTTCAAAAGTAAAACTACACTTGGGATGTAGCCGCGCACAAACTATAATTCCACTGAGCTAGCACTACGACCTCGCTACACACCACCATTACTCTCAGAGTATCGCACTATCTTAATCATTATATTTATTACTAATTATTAACTACAAAGAAACAAGTGGTTGATCTTTAGATGGATAACTGAAAGTAAGGAACATGGTCTGCTAATTCTTGAAATTCATATTTCACATATGAGAATGTGTTCATTTAGTTTAATTTATGTTTTTGCCCTGGCCATTCTTATCGCACTAAACTGTCATGTTTAATTATATTACTTACACCTTGCAATATACTTTTCCAGAATAAGCTTTATTTTATTTGGAACTATCAATATTAATCTTGGTTTTGGTGACTAAATGTTTACTTGTTTACACAGCATTCAATGTTCCACTAATGTCATGTATTTGTAAAAGCTTTTTTTCTTTTTAATTCTATCAAGTATATACGCCTCATGAAGATGAAGTTGCATGAACGGTTGTATTACTTTTAACTCTGTGCATATGTGTTTACTTTCTTTTGCAGTTGTCTTTATTGATAATTAAGGACCATGTTTTTAAACATATCTACTTGCAAAAGTTAAGTGCTTTTATGGATATATAAATCAGATTATTGACTTTTAATTATCGATCACAAATAATTTTGTTAATAAAATTAATAAAGTTGATATTTAAATTCATATATATATATAGTATATATATATATATATATATATTATATATATATATATATATTTAATATATACTAATATAAATATATTGGTATAAATGTATATGGTATACATATATATATAATATATATATATATATATATATATATTATTGTTGTGTGTGATTGTGTGTGATGTGTGTGTGTTGGTGTGTGTGTGTTGTGTATTGTATGTATAATATGTGTTGTAGTATGTGTGTGTAGGGGGGGAAGGTGTTTTTATATATAAGATAGATAGATAGATAGATAGATAGATAGATAGATAGATAGATACGATAGATAGATAGATAGATAGATATGACTAGATAAGATAGATATAGAATATAGACTAAGATAGATATTATGATATAAGATAGATATGATTAAGACACACACACATATACAATCACTCACACACTCACAACATCATACAATACATCACAACATCAACATACACACACATCAACATCAACAACACTACATCAATATATTTATTATATATAATACATTATATATATATAATAATATATTAATTGATATGTTAGGTTATGTATTAGGTTAAATATTATATTAATATTATAATATTACAGTATATATATAATAATAAATATTATAATCAATATATCACATATTATAATATTATTAAAATATAATATTATTAACAATATAATATATATATATATATTAATATATATTAATATTATATTATATATAATTAATATATTATTATAATTATCAATATATATGTTGTGTGTGGTCGTGTGTGGATATATATACATATTCATTAATATATATAATATTAATCTATGAATATATATATTATATATTAATATATATATATATATTAGTATACATTAGATATACTTGTTATGTGTGTAAGTGTGGTGCATATATTATTATATATATTATATATATTATAATATAATATAATATATATAGATATATTACTATTGTAAATATATTACTTATACATATATATATACTTATGCATAGACATATATATATATATATTATATATATATATATATAAATATTAACAATATTATATAATACACTCAATTATACAATCCATATTATATATAAGTAATACTAGGTATAACCATATATATAATTATATATATAATATTTATTAAGGATATGGATATTAGTTATGGTATAGGTATTAATAAAATGACATATAATAAATCACATGCCAACGTGTGATATTTAGTAAATAGGTTTAAAGGCATATATATTAATCATAATATTAAAATTAAGTATATAACTATATAATTAATATATATTTATAGTACATAATTATCATTATATATACTAAAATTCATACTATATAAAATATCAATATATATATAATGTAATAATATTATTATGCTTATTACCTCCTTATATAGTGAGCGTCACTTAGTATAATACCTTATAGCTATATATTTATTTTTATATCTTATATACTCGTAAGAATACATATAATAATATAATCAGTTTTATATAACGTGACAGTTGTAATATGTGTACCATGTGGGTGGTGGAGTGATGTATACTGTATATATAGATATATATTTATAGTTACCTCCTATATATATATAATAATCTTAATACTAATATAGCTGATACTTACTATATATATATATATATATATATATTATTAGTGTGATATATATGATGTATGGTGTATATGTGTATGTATATATATATATATAATATATATAATATAGTACTGAATGATATATTAAGTAGTTTATTTTATGAGTCTTGCGTGAGTACTAAGGATATTATATTTATAATAACATCTTTATTACTATACTCACTATAATATATATACTCTGAGTATTTCCAGTTAACTGCAAATATAATATAGCTATATGTGGAATATGATACTTTTTTTCCTATATATGTACTGTATATATACTATACTAAATATAATACTATGCTATATAAAGTATATAAATATATATATATATTCTTCTATTTATGTTATTATCACTACATTTATATATATATAATATATATATATATATAAATTTACTTATTATACATAATATATATATATATGTTTTTATATATTAAATATATATTTATACCTTTATATATATATATACATACATTATATATATATAATATCATATAATATATATATATATATACTATATAGTATGCATATATATATATATCATATATATTTATCTTTTGTTTTTCAGTATATATAATGTATTTATACTAGGTATTATTATAATGCATATTTCCATATATATATTATATATAATATATATATATATATATATATATATATATGATACTACATATATTAGTTTGACTCGTTTTGTTATGAGCAATTATATAATTATTACTATCACTATATATTTTTTATCATGAACTAAAAAATATTGCACATAGTAAGGTGTTATCGCCACATAATAATAATATTTATATATATATAAATATCACTAATATAGGTTTAATCTTTTTTTGCATCTATAAATATAATATATCGTTTTTTTTATATATATTATTAATAGTTATATTTCCGTTTGATGTGTGTGAGGTGTATTCTAAATATAATAAATTAGATATCATCCATATTAAACCCTATATATTACAAATACTAGCTACTATATATATAATGTATAATATAATATATGCCTGTTTATATATTATATATAATATACCTACTGTATTTATTTTATATATATATATATATATAATGTCATGATACTCAGTATTAAATATACTAAGCTAAATAGTACAAATTTCTTATTTATATATTAAACATTTATAACCATCTAACTATATTTTTTTATCACTTATCACTCATTTATATTGTCACATTGTTATATATTATCATATTACTATAAATATATACCTTTATTGATATATTATATATATAAATATAATGTATACATATATAATATTTATATTATATATATACTACTACTTATATACTAGTATATAATCTAGTATAATATATTTACTCCTACTATATATAATATATATATATATAGTATATATACGTAATTATATATAATGTTTGGGTATGTGTATTATGTTTAGCTTTATTGCTCATGTCAGATTTCATTTAACTTAACCAATTTAAATAAGTAAATGATGAAAACGATCATTAAAAGCAAGTAAAAGAGCCAATGAAACATAAGTAGAATAGATAAATAAGCTTAATGTAAAAGAAAAATGGTTTATGAGTTTATATATTAACTTTCCTCTTAAAGTATGCTCTGGGAAATTAAATATTCTAACACTATTTGGAAACCTTTGAACTTCTTTAATTCTGAAAAAGGTCAATTCACTTTGCCACTAAAGTAAAGTGTGCGGTTGCTGGTGTGGTGTGTGTGTGTGTTGTTGTGTTGTGGTGTGTGTGATGTGGTGTGTGTGTGTTTGTGTGTGTGTGTTGTTGAGTGTTGTGTGGTGTGTGTGTCTGTGGTGTGTTGTGTGTGGTGTGTGTGTGTGTGTGTTGTGTGTGTGTGTGTGTGTGTGTGTTCTTTGTGTTGTGTGTGTTTATGTATTATATATGAAACGTGCAAGGGCAAGTGAAACATATCTGGCGAACGCTTTATAAAACTGCACACGCATAAGATAAGACTGCATTCGATGGTTCTGTGGCCTCCAAGTACTTATTCGGAGAGAAAAGGGATCTGCCTATTCATCAGGTCTACAGAATCTATCACAAACAGCATCTTCATCCCTTTATGCTGATGGGGAAACCACCTAACATCATTCCAGCCTGACTACAATGCAATTGAATAAACTACGAGAGACTACAAAGGACTCCACAATTCCCTGTCTACGTTTCCAGACCTCTTGCAGATTCCCATTCCTACGATGGGAGGATGAGGAATCGTAGAAGATTCCAGTTGCTTGAACCGCCCAGATCGCCCTTGCAACAACCCACTCGAGATGGATTTGGCCGGGCTCTGGAGGGGGGAGGGGGGAGGGGCCAGAAGCAGAGGTCGAAGAGGGATTTCTACAACGCACTTCTGGATAAAGGGATCGGACGCACTCTTCAGTTTGGCTTGGAAACCGAAAATGGCGTAGTTTTTGCAGCAGTTGAGTAACACGAAGATCGGGAGTTGCCTCTGTTCTTGACCAGCCTTCTTCGGAGCCGTCAGAACGATTAAGAATCACGTTAATGTATGCTATGATATTTTGCAACGCTGAAACTGCATACAACCCCTAAAGAAGCTAACCTCATCAAACAGATAGGCTTAAAACACTTGCAAGCAAAGATTTTACTCCAAGAAATACTTGGGTTCATAACTGTAATAACTACCTAATTATCGTACGATGTTCACTGTTTAAAAAGAAGGTTTATTAAGGCACTCACATGCACCCTTGTCGTTATTACCAGTGTTACTAAAAAATCCAGTCGATTTATATCATAAACATGAAATTATATATATATATATATATAATATTATATTATATATATATATATATTATATATATATATAATATATATATATGTATATATGTGTGTGTGTGTGTGTGTGTGTGTGTGTGTGAGTGTGTGATGTATGTGTGTGTGTGTGTGTGGTGTGTGTGTGTGTGGTGTGTTGTGTGTGTGTGTGTGTGTTGTCTGATGTGTGTGTGTATGTATGTATATATGTGGTGTGTTATATAATATATATATATTATAATATATATATAATATATTAAATATTACATATTTATATATATATTTGGTAATGTTTGTATGACTGGGTATGTTATGTGGGTCAGGTTATGTGGTGTGGATTACATACCATAGCATACATGACATTTATATACTAATAAATTATATATATATAATATCATACCTATATTATTTGAGGTATATTATATTATATATTTAGTGATAATATATATATATGTTATATATGTATAGTATAAATGTATGAGATATTTATGTATATATAATTATTGTTTATATTTTTTGTATATACTATAAGTGTAGTATATATATATAGTATATGATTATATATAATACATAATAATATATATAAATATATATAAATATTAGGATAATTAATATAATGATAGTAAATATAATAAATACGTATTGACTATTAGTGTGATGATATATTATATATAATATATATATATAGCACCACACCAACAACACACACACACACACACACACACATATATATATATATATATATATATATATAGTATATATATATATAATATAGTATATATATATATATAATATATTATATTTATAAATATATATATATATATATTATATATATATAATATATATATGATATATATATGGTGCTTGCCTCGTGGCTGTGGTGTGTTTGTAATAATAATAATAATAATGATAATAATCTAAAATTAACTTAGGGTTTCCTCTGACGGGCTCTTGTGAAACATCAAGTGTGCAAAATGTGTTGGCTTGTCCTTCTGGTTATTGTAAAGCGCTCCAAACTAACCCTGTTAGTGTGAGGATATTGCCCCAAAAGAGGTTACCGGCATTCCACACAGAAGAGAGCTCGCGCTATCCCCACGTCACTACAACAGCCAGGGTGTGTGTCGTGTGTGTGTGTATGCCGGCAGCGTGGTAGTGGTGACGCTATGAGTTGTGTCAAGTGTGGTGTATGTAAGCCGCTCTCGAGCTTCGAGCAGAGTGCTAGATTTGGGACGAAGTCTTTTAGGCTTCCGGCTTTTACAGGGCTTTTTCTTGGGCGCTGGGTCGCTAGCTCTTGTGTTCTACATCTACTTTCTCGGTTAACTCAATGATTTCTTTGAACTGCATGCTTAACCTTTATCTAATTACTGTGCGAGTTGGGCTGGATATGCAAGCAAGCGATCCGAGCTCCGAAGGTCGCAACTGGGTGAAAAGCATGTTGTGCACCCAACACCAACCTATCGATTTACACCAGCACCAGGCGCAAATGTGAGCGCTAGAGCTCGAGAGACGCACCACATACTAAAAGAACAGTTGCATGAGGTCGATGTACACAAAGCTCTGAGACAAGTTTCCATTCTAAGTAACAGCGCGTGGCCGTTTAGGTCATCACGCGCGCCAGTGTTTACATGACCATCTAGACTCACCTGTCACATTTTGCCAAGCGCGCTTTGGTAGCTGTCTTCAGTCGTGTCGAATACGTCTATCCGTACTTCTCGGTCAATCTCGTCGCCAAAAACGGTCCTTCTACAACGACTATTCTTTTATGGCGTTATTATATAGAGGACAGGCTGGTCAGGCTTGCTCACTCCAGCTGCACATCGTGCAACTATTCTGGCTTCATTCTTTCACTTGTGCGCGATAGCTCGATTTAGTGATGATTTTTTTCTCTATGATGTTACCATAGCGGACGGACCAGCACCCGAGAGAGCTAGTCCTTAGAGAGCTCAAAGCCCTTGGCTTCTAGTCCCGCTTTCGGTCTGGGGATTTGGAACCGATCATCCTGGGGAAAGAATGAGGGAGCAATAAACCCCTGCCCTTTTCGGGTGGGAGGTTTTATCAGGCAAGTCGTTCCCTTGTGAGTGCCTAATGCCCCTGGCTTGGGACCCCCCGTTTACTGAATGTGTATTCTTCTACAGTTGACATGAAGGGAGTTCTTTTTGGCTAATTTGTATACGAGTACTGTTTATTGTCAAGAAGAGTAGATTGTATAGATCAGTGGGGGGCTGGGTGTAATAGGTATGTAAATGTAGTACTGATAATAGATATTTGTGTGTTTTGAATGTGCGCGCGCGTGTGTGTGTGGTTGTTAGGTCTCCCTCGCCTTCGAATGTGTATGTTTATGGGTATTGTATATTAGTATAATTGTGTGCAGCACACACGCACCACAACACAACACACTTACAGCACACCGCACACACACAACTCAACACACACACACACACACACATATATATATATATATATATATATATTATATTATAATATATATACTATAATAATTTATTAATTGTTATATATTACATAAATAAGTATAATTACACACACACACACACCACACACAAAGATATATATATATATATGATTAGTATGTATTATATATATATATATAATATATAATATACATATATATATATATATATAGATAGATAGATAGATAGATAAATAGATAGATATAAAATTTCAAATTTAGGCAAAATTGTGTCAAAGTCCATCAAACTATGATTAAATCATAAGCGCCAACCTGAAAGACCTATACTATGTTGGCCACCATGACAAGAGGCGGCAAAGCAGCGTCCCGATGTGTGTGCAGATTGTGCTCCGTATATACCAAAGGTCAGGACGGACAGAGCGAGGCGTGCACATAATTTACATAGCATGTTTTTCAGAGGCGAGTTGCCGCGCTGTTTCAGTTGTATATAAGTTTGGTATATAATTATAAAGTTGTACCATTATTCTAAACATGGAAGAATAAACTGTTATTTCTCATATCATTTTCCAGTAGTATTATACGTAAGATCTGTGTTACACTTTCACATGAAATTAAGTTTTGAAAACACGCCAACAACAGAAAAGAATTAAAGAAAAACAATCAAATCCTCCCAACGGACGTAAATTGGTAAGTGAAAAGGATTTGCGAAAGCCATGAATCACTGGAAGTTGTCTGGACGGGCCATAAAATGGAATGATCAAAATGCGAAGGAAATGTGAAGAAAAAAAGTGAGTCAGAGAAAGAGAGAGAAGAGAGAGAGGAGAGAGAGAGAGAGAGAGAGAGAGAGAGAGAGAGAGAGAGAGAGAGAGAGAAGAGAGAGAGAAGAGAGAGAGAGAGAGAGAGAGAGAGAGAGAGAGAGAGAGAGAGAGAGAGAGAGAGAGAGAGAGAGAGAGAGAGAGAGAGAGAGAGAGAGAAGAAGGAGAGAGAGAGAGGGGAGAGGAGAGAGAGATAGAGAGAGAGAGGGAGGAGAGAGAGAGAGAGAGGGAGGGGGAGGGAGAGAGAGAGACAGAAAGACAGATAGGGAAGGAAAGAGAGAGAGTGAGAGAAAGGGAAAGAAAAGAGAGAGGCGCCTTGGGGGGGGGGGGGGGAGAAAAGAGAGAGTGAGAGAAAGGAAAGGAAGAGAGAGAGAGAGAGAGATGAGACGGGAGACGGGAAAGCTCACTGGAAATCTCAATTGCACATTACATTTTCAAATGCTTTCTTGTAGTTGACGATAATGAGTAAAATAAGATAATAACTATGGAATTAGCTACAAAACAAAGATGCTATAAATCACAATAGTAATAATGCACTACTAATAACAATGAAGATGATGATGATGATGATGATCATGACATGATGATGAGGAGGACGACGACGACGACGACGATGACGATGGCGTTATTATCATTACGATAGATGATAAAATTTATAATAAAGAGAGCGAATGACACATAATCATATTGGATACACTAACACGAATACCCATTCCCATCAACACGAAACAAATAAAGACAGCACGCATTCCCTCCGGCACTTGAAGGAAATCCCTCCGGCCCAGTAACAGATTCCCTCGACGCCCTCCAAACCGCAGCATTAACTTCGCGAATTCTTCCAGTGGGCGGCATGCCTGGAATGCAAGCGGCCAGCCTCCTCGCCCACGGGATCGCTCTCAGACACCTCCTGAAGTCTGATCCTTTCCGGCACATGAGGCAAGGCGCACTGAGTGATCCTGGGTTGTGTTTGCTTCATATGCTTGAGGGAAGGAGTTCCAACATATTTTTTTACTCTCTTTTTCTCTTCTCTCTCTCTCTCTTCTCTCTCTTCTCTCTCTCTCTCTCTCCTCTCTCTCTCTCTCTCTCCGTATCTTCTCTCTCTCTCTCTCCTACTCTCCTCCTCTCTCTCTCTCTTCAAGTCTTTCCTCTCTTCTCATCTCTTACTACCGATGTTCCGTCCTTCATCTCTCATCTCTCATCTTCTCTCGACAATCTCAATTCTGCTCTCTCTAACGTGGTGGGTCATCGTTTTCGTATATTCCATCTCCTGCACCAAATGTTACAGCAGATTTCTCCTCATCCTCATTTATGCCGCTCCGGATTGTCTGAGGTCTCGACGGTCAGCGAGAGGAATGTGGGGGATCTATGCCTCGGAGGATTCCCTATCCTTCCAATCCTTTTTGCCACTTGCAAACTCCCTTCCTCCACCATTACTTTCTCTCTTCAGGGAGCTGCAAGGAGCAATTCACCATTCGCAGTGTATTGCTCGTCGTTATCATGTATTATTATACAGATTAATCTTGTACATATTATTGTGACGTCCGTTGTAATTGCTTACCGTGTGTTCTTATACTGACTATCTATCTCGTATACGCTTATATCATATATTAATCTACATTATATCTCTTCCACCATCGTTCCTAGTCGGGTTAGTCTCTCTCCTCCTTCTGCAAACCTACCATTCATTGCAAATAATCTTAAAAATAACTCATTTCAATATTCTCCCTAATGACCTCAAATGCCTCCACTGAAATTTTAATTTGTATGAACACGCCTTTGTATTTGTGAGGATTTTTAGTTCTGTTGTTTACTGCGTCGTTTTAGGAAACAATATCCTGAAATTTCCCTTCCCTCTCCTTTGTCTCCTAGCCTTTCTCTTGCCACTTGTGCATTATTGTGGATTCACGGATTTTGCCTTATTCATGTTTTCGCTTTTTGCCATCATTGTTATCGCCTATATCTTTGATATCTCTATACGTATCTGTGACAGTCTGGAAATCCTTGATTTTATGGTAATAGACTTAAGATAATAAAAGCTTTTACTTTTTTAAGAATTNGCAGCGGGTTCCACGTGCAATAGTCGGTTTAATCTGCATTATTCTCCATATTGTTTTTCTTTCTTATGCGCAGGATAATAGGATAGATTTCGACGCCCACATGTATCCTTCCGGCACTCGAGTCTTAGGTCTGCTCAAGGTTGACCGCGAAGGACAGCGCGGGCGGCGTAAAACACTTGAGGAGGGGGAGGGGGAGGGCAGAAGGAGAGGGGCGGGGAAGTAGGTCAAATAGGGTCAGTCTTTGTTGCGTGGGAAGAAGAACAAAAGGTTTGCGGAATGGGGGTGGGGGAGAGAGGGGGGGTGGGGGGTCTCGAAAGGTCTCATGATGCGGTTCTAAGGTCAGTTAGATTTTAAAGGGGCGTCGAAGTTGATGGAAAGGGAGGGGGGACAGGAGAGAATCGAGGGAAAAGAAAAGGGAGGGAGGAAGAGAGTGAAAAGGAAAGGCAAGGAGGGAAGGAGAAAGAGGGGGGGAGGAGAGGAATGACGTAAGGATGTGCAGGGAGTGAGGAAAGGGAGAAAGGAGAGAGACAGAGAAGAGAGAGAGAGAGAGAGAGAGAGAGAGAAGAGAGAGAGAGAGAGAGAGAGAGAGAGAGAGAGAGAGAGAGAGAGAGAGAGAGGGGGGGGGAGGGAGAGGAATGACGTAAGGATGTGCAGGGAGTGAGGAAAGGAGAAAGGAGAGAGACAGGAGGAGAGAGAGAGAGAGAGAGAGAGAGAGAGAGAGAGAGAGAGAGAAAGAGAAGAGAGAGAGAGAGAGAGAGAGAGAGAGAGAGAGAGAGAGAGAGAGAGAGAGAGAGAGAGAGAGAGAGAGAGGAGTGTACTGATATCAAAGTTCTATAAACGTTTTGGGATGAAAGCGATGAATAGACAAAGACGACGGAATAAAGAAGAGGAAGAGGAAGAGAAGAAGAAACAAAATGAGCCCGAGAGTGTGTATGTAGGGCTGAAGGAGTTAAGATAACCTCCGTCCAGAGAGAGACTACATTCTGCTAGAGTCAGAGCCACTGGCGCTTCTGCTGCTACAGTTACCAGTTCCAGTTCTACTTAATCATTACCTCGAGCGGACGTCGGTGGAGATGGGTGTGTGTATTTATGTGTATATATATATATATATATATAATATATATATATATATATATATATATATATATATATATATATATATATTTTTACACACATTTACGTTTGTATTTACATACGTATACATACATAACATACACACACACACACACACACACACACACACACACACACACACACACACACACACACACACACACACACACACACACAACACACACACACACACAGCACACACACACACACACACACACACTACACACACACACACACACACACACACACACACACACACACACAGCAACACACACACACACACACACACACACACACAACACACACGCACATACATACACGTCTGTGTGTGAAAGTATCTACTTATGTTGTATGTTTACATGTACGTCACACTTTCAAATACAAACTCCTCCCCACCCCCACCCCTCTCCCTGCACCCACACTCACACACCCACACATGTTTCAGCGCACCGACAGAATGAGTGAAGCATCGCCCGCTCTCCTTATCATATTTACAAGACACAAAGACGTGGCAGCCTGAACCGAGAGGCGTCCGCCCTTCGCCTGACGTGAGCGCTCTCGTTCTTGCGCGCGCGGCCGGGTCTCGGCTTTATTTATTCCTTTTTGCGAGGGTTACTGCTGTTTGGTGGGGGTTGTGTTTGTGTTTTTGGTTTCTTCTGGTATTTTGTGGGGTATTTTTGTTTATTTGTGTGTTTGCTTGTTTTTTTTTTTTTTTCAAGTGGGTTGGTATACTTTTTTCTCTTTTTGATATGGTGATGTGTTCAAAGTTTCAGGCTCTCTCTCTCTCTCTCATCTCATCTCTCTCTCTCTCTCTCTCTCTCTCTCTCTCTCTCTCTCTCTCTCTCTCTCTCTCTCTCCCTCTCCTCTCTCTCTCTCTCTCTCTCTCTCCTCTCTCTCTCTCTCCTCTCTCTCTCCTCTCTCTCTCTCTCTCTCTCTCTCTCTCCTCTCTCCCTCTCTCCTCCTTCTCCTCTCCCTCTCTCCCTCTCCATCGTCTTTCTGTTCCCATCTATCAATTATATGTCCCTTCCCTCTTTCCTCCCTCCTCCTCTTCTCCCTTATCCTTCCCCCCGATGTTATCCATCTCCATTCCCATCCACATCTCCGTCCACAACAGGTGTAACTCCAGCCCGACGCTAACAAACCATAAGCCACCAGGAAAGACGGATTGCATCGTGCCATTGATCTAGTGGGGGAGGAGGGGAGGGAGGGGGGAGGGACGGTGTCAGCAGGCCCCCCTTTCCTCTCCCTCTCCCCTTCTCTTGTCCCTCCCCATCCCACGTTTCCTCTCCCCTTCCACTCCCCATCCTACGTTTCCTTCCCCCTTCCCCAGCCCTCTTCCCCTCCTCCCCATGCCACTTCCACCACCACCCCCCCCCCCTTCCAGCCATCGGCGAGTTAATTTCGGTCGCGTGAATGACACGTGTCCGCGTGTCAGTCTCCGATCTAATCGCGGGGTCAAAGGCGGTCGTCGAATAAATAGCCCCGGGGCCTCAGACAGCTCGGGAGGGGGGGGGGGGCTCGCCGCGGGGCACCTCGTCGGCGATCGGAGTTTTATGCGTTTATATATTATTTTTTATTTTTTCTTCTTCTTCTTCTTCTCCTCCTTCTTTCGCGACGGAGGAGTCTGGTCTGTACTTAGGGAGAGGGGGAGGGGGCAGGAGGTCTGGAAGGGTGTCTCTTCTTCTTCTTCCTCTTTTCCTCTTTTCTTCTTCTTCTTCTTCTTCTTCTTCTTCTTCTCCTTCTTTCGCGACGGAGGAGGCTGGCCGGTTGCTTCCCCTGCACTTCGGGAGAGGGAGAGGGGGAGGGGGGTGGAGGTCTGGAAGGGTGTCGGTTTACGTGTCGCGGGTATGGGTACGTGG
This sequence comes from Penaeus vannamei, assembly GCF_003789085.1. Lineage (NCBI taxonomy): Eukaryota > Metazoa > Arthropoda > Malacostraca > Decapoda > Penaeidae > Penaeus > Penaeus vannamei. Next base: position 75,094 of record NW_020868776.1, read on the forward strand.
GTATGGGTACAGGGCACATGGCGTATCTCATTTGCGTGTACAAGATGTATATCGCACGTGCAAGTATGCATACACGCCCGTACGCTCCCCTATCTCCGCTTCCCCACATACTTACGGACGCGCAGTCGAACACGTACACTCGCACTTACAAGGGAGTACATGAGCACCGGACGCTGTACACATCCATTACAGCCTTCCAGAGACAGCGGCAGCCAGGCGGATAAATAGATACACAGCGAGGACTCCACATCTACGCGCACACATCACGGCGCAAGACACGACACAAGAGGTGCGCCGCCCACCAGTAATAGCAGGCCAGCGAGGGCAGTTGGGGCACCGCCTGGCCCGCGCGAGTGCCAAACAAGGCCGCGCTCGACCCCCGCCTCCTCGCGTGCCCATAACCTGTGCCCACGTCGAGCCAGGAGTGCCACGCCCTCGCTTTTTGAGCCCCAGTGGGAGGGTGGGGCGGGGGAGAGGGAAAGGAAGAGGGGAAGGAAGAAGAAGAGAGAGGAAAGAGAAAGAAGAGAGGAGGAAGAGGAAAGAGGGAGATGATTGGAAGAGGGGAGGAAGAGAGAGAGAAGGGGAGGAAGGAAGGGAAGAAAGTGAGAATAGAGAGGGATATATATATATATATATATAGTATATATATATATATATATATTTATATATATATATATATATATTTATTTATATATAAATATATATATATATGTATATATATATTAATAATATAATATATATATATATTATATATATATATATATATATATATATATATATATATAGAGACGAGAAGAGAGAGAAGAGAGAGAGAGAAGAGAAAGAGAGAGAGAGATCCGGGAGGGGAAAAGGAGGGCTTGTGTCGCGTGTGCGCGCAGTTCGCAGTACCCACCGCACATATAAGAAAATCTCGTATTTTTAATACACACGCACATCAGATTCATATCCACCCACACGCGCACACACCATACAAGGCAAAGCGAATCCGCAGCGAGAACAAAGTAACGGCGGCAGAGGCGAAAGAACAGAGCACAGCCAAAGTCAGACATCACCAAGACACGCATTACGCAAGGGAAAGGAAGGTCCTTGCCCCTTCAAAGAAA
>NW_020868776.1:85228-87728 GCF_003789085.1 Penaeus vannamei
GGAGAGGGAGAAGAGAGAGAAGAGGAAGAGAGGAGAAAGTGAGGGGAGGGAGACCGGGGGGAGAGGAGGATGGGAGAGAGGGAGATAGAGGGGAGAGAGGAAAGAGAGGAGAGATGGGAGGAAACGCTTTGACAATGCACAGTCGCTAAGCTCGGACCTTCTTGTAATCGACCGATCCCCGATCATCTCAGCATTCGCGCCGCTCATAGCTCTGAAGGTGCGCACCACTACTGCCGAGAGGAGAGGGAGGAGGAGGGAGCGAAGAGAGGGGGAAGGTTGAGGGGAGAGAGAACAGGAGAGGGGGGAGGGAGAGAGAGAGAGGAGAGAGGAGATTGGAGAGAGGGAGACGGGAGGAGGAGAGAGAGGAGGAGAGGACGGAAGAGAGAGAGTGGGAGGTAGGGAGAGAAGTTAGGTAAAGAGGAGAGAGAGAGAATAGTAGAGAGAGGGGGAGGGTATTAGGGAGAGGAAGGATTAGAGAGAAAGAAAAGAGAAGGAGAGAGAAGGAGAGGAGAGAGAAAGAGAGGATGAAGCAAGAAGTGGTGGAGGGAAAAAAAGGGAGAGATAGAAGGAAAAGAGAGAGGCAGAACGAGAAGATGAAAGGGTTGAGGGAGAAAATGCGATATTGAGGAAAGAAAAAGGAGCAAGAGGAAGGAAGAGAGAAATTAGGAAATAGGGGAAATTTAAGGAGAAGAATTAAAGATAAAGGGAAGGATAAGAGGATGAAAACCGAAAGGGCGGTCAGGTCTGTAAATTGAAATATATTCAGATGGAAAAAATAAACATATTCGCAAATAAACCAAATGCATGAATGGAAGGAAAGGTAGAGAGAGGGGAGGGGATAGGGAAAGAGAGAGATAGATGGAAAGGAAGAGAGAGAAGGAGAGAGAAGATGAGAGAGGAGAGAGAGAATGAGAGAGAGACTGAGAGAGGAGAGAGATGAGGAGAGAGATGAGAGAGAGAGAGAAGTGGAAGATGGAAGGAGAGAGAGTGAGACGAGAGAAAGAAGATGGAAGCGAGAGAAAGAGGAGGGGGGGGCTTGAAGCAAAACCGGAGAGAAGAGAGAAGAGAGACGCAAGAGGAAAGAGTAGAAAGGGAGAGACAGAAAACAAGATATAAAAAAAGAGAATGAGCTGCAAAAGCAAAGCAAGGATATCGTGGTGCGAACATGCCTCTTCCCTCCCCCCCTCCCCCCTCCCCCCTCCCTCCCTCTCCCCCCCCCCTCAGGACCCGAAGCCGAGAAAAAACAAATAGGAGATAAAAAAAAAAAAAAAAAATACATGGACATACATTATATAAACTCATTAGATTAGTGCATCAAGCATTAGTCAGGAAAAGTCGTGTTTATTTGGCCTCGCTTCACTTTGAGGGCTATTATTATTGCTCTTTAGCCAAGTTATTGAAAAATAGAGGAAGAAAAAAATTAACTTTCTCTCTCTCTTTCATCGTCTCTCCTCTCTCTCTCCTCTCTCTCTCTTCTCTCTCTCTCTCTCTCTCTCTCTCTCTCTCTCTCTCTCTCTCTCTCTCTCTCTCTCTCTCTCTCTCTCTCTCCCCCCTCCCTCCCTCCCTCCCTCCCTCCCTCCTTCCTCCCTCCCTCTCTCCCTCCTCTCTCCTCCCTCTCTCCCTCCTCCCTCATCCTTCACGCTCTTCTTCCTCCCCCCCTCTCCTCTCCTCTCCTCTCCTTTCACCTCTTCTTTGTTCGTCCTTTCCTCTCAATCTATCGTTCCATCTCTTATTTCTCAATCGTTGCTTCCTCCTCCTCTCTGTTTCCCTCCTTTTCTCTCTCCCTCTCTCACCCCACCTCTCTGTTTCCCTCCCCTCCTTTTCTCTCTGCACCCGTCGCTCTCTCCCCTCCTTCCCCCCCAATTCCCCTCTTCCCTCCCCCTCCCCCCCCCAAACATCCGTTCCTCCCTTCTCCCTCCCCCAACATCCCCCCCATTCCCTCCCTCCCTCCCTCCTCCCCCCAACATCCCCTCCCTCCCTCCCTCCCTCCCTCCCTCCTCGCCCCCCCCCCCCTCCCCCTCCCTCCCCCCCCCATCCCCTCCCTCCCTCCCTCCCTCCTCCCTCCCCAACTCCCCTCCCTCCCTCCCCTCCCTTTCACACTCTCGGATCGTCAATCCTCGCCGAGCTCCGATCGTAAACTTTACTTGTTATTGCAAAGTAAACATTTATAATTGAGCGCGGCCATTCCGACATCCTTTGAGGGAGGGAAGGGGTCGGTGGGGGGAGGGAGAGGGTGGTTGGAGGTGGGCGGGGTGGGGAAGTGGTGACGTGGGGGGGGGGTGGAGGGGGTAGTGGGCAGTGCAGGTAAGGCCAAGGTCATTTAGTGGTGTACCTCAAGGATGGTGTTGATGGTGATGGTGTTGGAGAGGGCGTGGGGATGTTGTGAGGAGGGATTTTTACTCTCTCTCTTTCTCTATGACTATTTCTGTTGTTTTTTTTTTCGTTTTACCTCTGTCTGTCTGTCTTCTTTTTCTCTCTGTTTTACTTACTTTGTCTCGCT
>NW_020868776.1:92728-120228 GCF_003789085.1 Penaeus vannamei
GGGGGTTGGAGGTACGGCGTTTATCGTATATCGTCTGAGGAGGGAGGGTGAAGATAGGGATATACTTTCTTGAGGGAGGCGCAGGTGGTATACCGTCTTTTTTTTTTTTTGGGGGGGGGATTTGGAGTAAGGGTGGGGCATCGTCTTGGGGGGTATTGTCCTGCGAGAGAGAAGGGGGTCGGATTTGTATTGTCGAAGGGTGGGGGAAGGAGTATATCATCTTGGGTAAACAGGAAGTATGAGGAGTATATGACAAAAAATATATTTTTGTGTGTTTGTACTTTATTTATCTGTTTATTCTATTAAGCATCTATCTATTTATCTGTCTGTTATTTTAAGCATATATTTATTTATTATTTATTTATTTTAAGCATATATTTATCTATCTATTCTTTTAAGCATCTATCTATTTATATACTTATTATTTTAAGCATCTGTCTATTTATCTATCTATTATTTTAAGCATTTATTTATTTTTCTATTTATTCTTAAAGCACCTAACTATTTATCTGTTATTTTAAGCATTTATTTATTTATCTATTTATTCTTTAACCTTGGTACTAATGTTATCTTTTTTCCCTCAGGTGAGTATGGCTGACATTTGTACGAGGTCCTTGGTGGCTGTGGGTGAGTAATTCGTCATTGAGAATTCTTGGCGGTTTTTCGTTTTTGTTTTTTTTTTATGTATTTTGTCTCGTGTTGTTTTATTTGTTTCGTTATTTTTCTTTTTTCTGTATGGTTGATGGTCAGTTGCTTTGCATATAATTCGCGGGGGAGAGGGAGGGATTAAGAGAGAGAGGGAGAGCAAGAGACAGAATGAGGGTTAGAGGGAAAATATAGAACGAAAGCGAGATACAGAACAGACCATAATGAACGTAAACACGCACACCTCAAAAAGAAGAGTGAGCGAGTAAGCCGTTATTAAACTTAGCTTCCAGCGCGCAGTCGGAACGGCAGCGCGATCGAGAAGACGTTTCGGCGACGCTGGGACGACGGCCGAGAGAGGGGACGCGTTTGCCTTCGGGAGGAGCTGACGAAGCCGAGGGGGTGGCTTGAGGCCGGCTGGGGGAGGGGGTTCTGGTCTTGTCTTATGCGCACGACGATTGGGGAATGGACGGATGGGTTCTATGGGCGTGTGGAGAAAGGTAAGATGCGAAGACATACACAAACGTACATGCCCATGCATATACGCACACACATACGCGCACACACTCACACGCACACACACACAACTGTCTGTCTGTCTCTCTCTCTCTCACTCACTCACTCACTCACTCACTCACTCACTCACTCACTTCACTCACTCACTCACTCACTCACTCACTCACTTCACTCGCCCAGACGCGCCACCTGCACACTCACCGCGCCGTGCCTCCAGCGAGCGTCCGGCCCCCAAATAAGGGAGACAGTATATTTACCTGACAATTATACTGCGGTTGCCTTAATTGAATATGCTCGGATGGAGAGTCACGCATGAGGCCCGTGGACGCTAGGGAGGGCATTGGTGGTGAGGGGGGTGGGGTGGGGTGGGGTGGTGATGGTGGTGAGGGTGGTGGGGGTAGGGGTGTGGTGGGGATGGGGTGGTGATGTGATGAGTGTGGTGGGGGTAAGGGTGGTGGTGGGGATGGGGGGTGGTGATGGTGACGATGGTGGTGAGTGTGTTGGGGGTAGGGGTGGTGGTGGGGTGGGGTGGTGGTGATGGGAGATGGTGACGATGGTGGTGATGATGGTGGTGTCGTCTGTAGTGAGGGTTTGCGGTGGGGGAATGTGCATTCGTTATTTTTTTATTTTTTATTATTATTTTTTTGTCCCTGTTTTTGATTAATTATTAAGAAATTCGATCATAATTCGTGATTAAAGGTTTAATACAGTGAAGTGCAGATCATGTTTAAATAATAGATTAAGATCAAGTAAGTAAAAAGAGAATCGAATTTACAATTAACACCCCTATTTGCCAATGCTAATGATTAAATTTAAAAAAAAAAAAATCGCTGATAACAGGAGGAGGCTTAAATAACACCGAGATAATCCGAAATCGCAGACTTCCGATCCCCAATTCCCCCAAATCACCGACGGATGAGTTTCTCACCTCGCGACGCCAGCCCCTCATTAACCCCCGCCGTGACCTCCGCGCGTTGACCTCTGCGTGTGACCTCTGCGTTGCCGATCTCCGTTTCGTGCGACCTCTCGGGAAGCGCTCTCTCGGCCCCGGCGCGGTCGGCCTATGGCTTCGTGAGGGGGATTGGGGGTAATGGCTTTTTCTTTCTTTTATTTTAGTTTCTTTCTTTTCATTTATTTTTTATTTTTCTTTCTTTCTTTTTTCATTTTTATTTCTTTCTCTCTCTTTCGTCTTGTTTCTTTTTTTTTCTTTCTTTTTCTTTTTTCTTCCTCTGTCTTTCTTCTTGTTTTCTTTCTTTTTCTTTTTTTTATTTTCTTTTTCTTTCTTTCCTTTTCTTTTTTTTTTTATTTTTCTTTTTCTTTCTTTCTTTCTCTCTGTCTTTCTTCTTGTTTCCTTTTTTTCTTTCTTTCTTTTTCTTTTTTCTTTCTGTCTTTCTTCTTGTTTCTTTTTGTTTTTTTATTTTCTTTTTTTCTTTCTTTCCTTCCTTTTCTTTCTTTCTTTTCTTGTTTTTTTTTTCTTTCTTCTTTCTTCTTTTCTTTTCCTTCTTTCTTTCTTTTTCTTTTCTTTCTTTCTTTCTATCTTTTTTTTTTTCTTGATCATGTTATTAATGTGTAGGAATGAGTGGGTACGGCCGGGGAGTATGGGGGGGGAGGGGGAGGGTTGTTTGGTGGAATATAATTTGATTTAAAGGGAAATTATCCGGTGAATTTAGCATATTTCGTCGCGGTAATTAATCAGGGGTATATCGTAGATGTTTGTAGATGTCTGTTTGATTGTATTATAGATAGTATCAATCTGCATGGGCGGTTGTGTGTGCTTGTTTATGTGTGGGTGCGCGCGTATGTATGTGGATATTTATATATATCTCACGTTCCCTACCAGTCGACGGCCATTTTTATCGCCTCGTCATATTTTTTTTATGTTCAATAATCGAAAACATAGATCTGGAGCCTCTAAAATCCCCCCAAATAAAATCGCCTCGAGCACCGACAAAACCGCAAAAAAATCTTTATAATATGATAACGTCTGAATTTTTCCAATAGGGAAGGGGGGAGGGGAGGGAGTAGTCCCCCAATACGGTCCCTTTCCCCTCCCCCTTCTCCACCCCCCTGTTCAGACCCCCTCCCCTTCCCCCTCCTTCAACCCCCGTTCTTCCCCCTCCCTCCCCCTTCCTCCACCCCCCGTTCAGCCCCCTCCTCCTCCTCCACCCCCTCCTCCACCCCCGTTCAGCCCATCCTCCTCCTCCACCCCCCCTCCCCCGTTCAGCACCTCCCTCCCTCCCTCCCATTCAAATCGTGTAAACAGGGAAAAAATATTATTTCTCCAAGTGGGATCCCCAGATCGATAAGTCTACGGGAACGAGACGCATATTTGAATAGCAAAGTGTTCCTCGGGCGTGATATACAATGCACTTAAGGATGCCATTTGTTTCACGTGTTTTTCCCGCCCCGCTGATCATATCAGGGGAAAAAAAGATACGTGTTTATATTTACTATTGTTTTATGTTTTGTTCTGTTTTGTTGTTTTTGTTTTATCCCCGTTGATGAAAAAGGTTCGGGAGACGAAAGAAAGAGGATGGGTTATTTGTTTATTTATTTGTTTGTAATATGTATGATTTCATCTAAATTTTTATCAGCCGGTGACGAAGGGAGACAAAAGAAAGACAAGGTTTAAAAAGAACGGGTTATGTTGTCGGATCTCCCTCCTCTTTTTCATCTCGCTTTTCTATCATTCTGTGAGTTTATTTTTCGTTCTAACTGTTCCTCTATTTACCAGGCTGTTTAATCACACACACAACACACATACATACATATATATATTATATATATATATATATATAATATATGTATATATATATATATATAATTTATTATATATATAATATTTATATATATATATTATATATATATATATATATATATATATATATATATTATATATATAATATATATATATATATATATATATATATATATGTATTATATAGTGAGTGTTTGTGTATGTATGTATCTATCTATATATGTATACAGATGGATAGATAGATATATATGTGTGTGTATATATATATATATATATATATATATATATATATATGTATGTATGTATGTATATATATATATATATATATATTATATATTATATATATATATATATATATATATATATATATATATATATATATATATATATATTATATATGTGTAATATATATCATTTGTTTGCTCTGTTTATTTATGTATCTATTCCTCCTTACAATATAGAATCCGACGTTTCTCACACCTGTTGTTGTTAACGTATCGGAGTTGCATATATATCGCGGACAACAGGTGTGCAGAGCGCTATTTGCTTCGGATCTCGGATTTTACGAAACTGTTTTCCCGCAGCTGACGTCCGCGCGTGGCCTGTCTTGGGGAGATTTGCGAGACGAAAGAGGGGGGGGGAGGGGAGGATGGGGAGGGGAGTTGTGGGGGGAGGAAAGGGAGGAGGGGAGGGGTGGTTGTGGTGTTTTAAGTGGTTGAGGGGGAAGGATGGGGAGAGGGAGGGGTGGTTGTGGGTGTTTAAGGATGGGGGTGTGTGGGTTGGTATGGTATGAGTGGTGTGGGTGTTTTTGTGAGGTGTGTGTGGGTGGGTGTCGGTGTGTATGCGTGTGTGTTGTATGAGTGTGTGTGTGGGTGTGTGCGTGTATGAGTGTGTAGGTATGTGTGTGTGTATGAGTGTGTGTGTGTGTGGGTGTGGGTGTAGGTGTGTGATAGTGTTATATTTTTCTTCATGGTGAACGTGCAGGTTTGTTATTGTATGCTAGTGTGAGTTCGTGTTTAAATGTATCTTGATTTGTTTTCGAAGAGAGGAAAAAAAGCCAGCCAGACAAACGAACACAGACCCACAAAAAAGAGGAGAACCAGACGAAGTGGCAGACGAAGAAGAGAGAAGAGGGAAGAGGGAGAGAGAAGAAGAGAAAAATGAGGACCAAGCAAGACCCCTTCACCCATCCTTCCCCCTATCCCCTCCCCTCTCTCCCCTCTCCCGTCTCCGCCCTCTCCCCGTCTCCCCCTCTCCCTCCTCCTCCTACGCCAACATTGTCCTGTAAGACACATCAACAGCAGTTCTGACTATTAACAATTAAGTCTTCAGCGAGATACGACTTTATGCGAGGGAGTGTGGGAGGAGCCTATAAACATCATAAACATCATGATTAACATCGTCATTTTCATCAGCTGGCGTCGTGAACATTTCCCTTGTCGTTGGCTGAACAGGATCGTTATCGTCAAATGGGTTGTTATCGTTGCCACTGTTGTTTTCTCACGATCGTTGTCTTCTTTTTTTTCATTGGATTTAGAATACGTCCAGTTGCAGACGCTGACTTCCCTTGCGAGTGCGCGCGGCAGCAGCTGCATCTGCTCCCTGAATCACTCTCCGAATCCGTTCACCCTCGTTCCAGCGGTCACTTGGCTCCTCCTCCATCTCTTCTTCTTCCCCCTCTTCCTCCTCCACCTTCTCCTCTTTCTCCTCTTCCTTGTCACCCTCCCTTTCCTTCACCCTTCTCCCATATCTCTTCCTCCTCCAGTTCCCCTCCCCCTCCTCCCCCATTCTCCTCTCCCCTCACGCCCGCCGCTTTCTTCTTCCTCCTCCTCTTCTTCCTTCTCCCCCTTACGACCTTCCCGGCCTCCGCCTCCTCCTTCTTCTTCTTCTTCTTCTTCTTCTTCTTTTTTTCTTCCCCATTTCTCCCTCCCCTCACGACCTCTGCCTCCTTTTTCTTACTCCTCCTCCTCTTCCCCCTTCTCCTCCTTCTTCACCCTCCTCCTTCTTCACCCTCCTACTTCTTCCCCCCTTCTCCCTTCCCCTCACGACCTCCGCCTCCTCCGCCCGTCCCCCGCTTTTGCAAGATGTTGCGATGCTCAACATTGCAAAGATGCGTGTCTCAGCGTGTCGCCCGGGAAGGTATTTTGATTAGGTTGTGAATCCGTTCGTTAATTGACTCGCTCTCGTTCTCTTTCGACTTGCGGTTTGGCAAAGAGGATTTTCTTTCTTGTTTTTTTTTCCATTGTCTCTCTTTTCTGGTTTCTCTCTTCTCTTTTTTTTTTTTTATCTTTATGCTCGATTTTCTGGTGTGTCTCTTTTCTGGTTCTCTATTTAAAAGGAAAATCTTTAAGTTCGATTTTCTTTTTCTTTTTTTTCTTTTTGTGTCTTCGTTTCTTCCTTCATCCTTTGTGATTTCTATTCCTCGTGTTCGTCTCTGTTGCTTCTTCTTGTCTTCTTTCTTTCTTTTTTTTTCTCTCCCCCAGTCTTCTCTTTTTATTCATTTGTTTATCTAGTCTTATCAGTTCATTTATTTATCTATCTCCTTTTTTCCCCTCAGTCGTCGTTCGTTTCTAAATGTTCCTTTTTTTCATCCCGGAGCTTCGATCGTCAAATGATTTCTGCCGACGGAGACAGTCGTTAATGAGCGCGACTCAATTTGATGATTCGAGTCCACCTGCTGTTTAAAGTCCTTTGGGGGGGAGTCCTGGGGGGGGGGTAGTGGGGTAGGGGGCGGAAAGAGGGAGAACGATGGGGTTGGGGGGAATTGGTGGGGGGTGGAAGAGGGAGAACGGGGGTGATGGGTGGGAGAGGAGAAAACGGGGGTGGTTGGGGGAATTGGGTGGGGGTGGGGGGGGGAAGAGGGAGAAGAGGGAAGGGGAACAGGGGTGGATATGTAGGGAGGGGGCGAAGGGGAGAGCACGATGGCGGGTCAGGGGGAGAGGAGGAGCGAGGGAGAAGGAGAACGAGGGAAGGGTGCGAGGGGGGAAGGGGGGGCGTATGTCGTGGGCAAGAGGGGAATGTGGAGCAGGGGGGGGGGGGGGGCAGGGCAGGGGTATTAGTTTTTTGTAACGTGCTGCTCCCCAGGTGGTGTCTGGCTGAGCGAGGGAGGAACAGACGGAGAAAGAGAACGAGAAAGAAAGATAGATAGGATGTCAATAAATAATTAGCAAAGGAAGAGAGCAGAGAGAAATGATAAAGAAAGGAAGAGAGAGACAGACAGACAGAGACGGAGACGGAGAGAAAGAGAGCAAAGATAAAAAACGAGAGGTAGGCACAGTTAGATAAACGAAAGGGAAAGGGAGGGAGATAAACAAGAGAAAGAGAGATAAAGGCAGGAGTTAGAGAGCCGCAATGGGCACAGGCGCCAATAAGTGTCACACGCGAGTGCGGTGGAGCGGGGTCGACATGTAACAGACAGACGTTTAAAAGAGAGGGAGAGAGAGAAAATAAAGAGAGAGAGGGAGAGGGAGAGGGAGAGGGAAAGTGGGGAGAGGGATAGACAGAGAAAGAGAGAGAGAGAGAGATAGGGGGGTAGGGAGGGAGAGAGAGAGAGAGAGAGAGCGAAAGAGAGAGACAGACAGACAGACAGACAGACGTTTAAAAGAGAGAGAGAGAGGAAGGAAAAAAATCAAGATGGAAAAAAAATGGGGAATGGTATTAATAACGTGGAGAAAATATTTGGTATTTGCGTTGGGAATCTGAGTAGGAAGGGCAGACGAAGAATAAGAATGGATAGAGCGATTGATATTCAAGAATAAAGAAATGGAAGTTTAATGCTAAGTGCAGTTTCGACGATTAGGAAAAAAAAAACTGCTAAGGTCATCCTGTTCAGCTAGTTAATTTACTACGATGATTATCTGTTTTTTTTTCTTTCTTTCTTTCTTTCATTATTTCTTTTTTCTTCTTTTATGGTCTGCCGTGATATAAATTACACGCTGATGCTAGTGATGGTGGTAATGATGGTAATAATGGTTGTAATGATAAGATGAGATAGTGAAAGAGCCACGCATGGATGTACGCATGCTCTTGTACGGGCACACGCACGCACACACACGCACGCACGCACGCACACACGCACGCACGCACACACGCACGCACACACACACAGACACACACACAGACAAACAAACAAACATAACACACACACGCACAAACAATAATACACATACACACACACGCAACAAACAATAATACACTTACACACAAACAAAACAAACACACACATATATACCAGAACATTTCCCCAGAACCAGAACAGCCCCTTAAGACACCGGAGGAAAAAAACCGAAAGGGTTGTGACGAGGGTGTCGGATCACCTTCGCCGCCGCCGCCGCCGCCGCCCTCGTAAATCCGGACAAACTGTGGCGCCGCACCTGTTATGGCAGTCCAGCGGCAGTTTCCCTTCCGGAGGCCGCTGGCAACCCCCGGGCAACAGCTGCTTGGAATGGTCTACATGAATCAGACCTTTTGCTAATAGATTAGTGATTGGCCGCGCTGTTATTCGCTCCGCCGGGGTCGCCAACGCAGCGGATTCTGCTAGATGCGCGTCTTCGCTAGATTCGGGGCGTTGAGGTAGCGGGATGCCTTTCTCACCCTCCTGCTCCAGTAGTGTGTGTGTTATTTCTCTCTATCTCTTTTATCTCTCTATCTCTATCTCTCTCTTTCCCTTCCCTTCTTCCCTCCTCTCCCCATCCCTCCTACCTCCTTTACTCCCTCCTTCCTTCATCTTCTTTCTTATCCTCTTTTTTCCTCTTCTCCTCCTTTCCTCTATCTTCTATTTTTTCATCTCCCATCTCTCTCTCACCTCCCTCCTCCTCCTCCTTCCTTCCTTCCCTTCTTCCTTCCTCCTCCTCCTTCCTCCTCCCTCCCTCCCTCCATCTACTCCTCTTCCCCTCCCCCTCCTCTCTTCCTTCACGTATCTCATCCTCCTTGCAAGTATTGATGAGTTAAGGGAGTTTAAAAAGGCTTGCACTTGCTGAGTCTTGCTCCGTTGCAGTCGACTCTGTTGCATATTGCAAAGCTCGTTTAGGGTCAAAGGCGTTGCAGGGTCTGTGTTGACGCTACTTGTTGCAAGCCGTGGGAGAGGTCATTGTTGTTGTTCCTGTTGTTTGCTTCTTATTACTCTTATGATGGTAGTTATTAAGGTATGAAACGTCTTTCTCAATCGTCTTTTGTTTTTGTTGTTATTATTACTGTTCTTGTTGGATTTTGAGAGTTTTGGTGTTGTTGTTGAAATTGTTCTTGATAAAGTAAAAAGAAAAATGTAATTCTTATCGGTATATACGTATTTGAGGTTATTGCTGTTGTTACTATTGGTGTTGAGATTGTGCTTGATAACGTAAACTTTTTTTCTTTTTTATATTAGTATGTACGTAAAAATACTATGGTATCGGCAGATTGGAAAATCCGGCGAAACTTAGAACATGGTAGTGATCGAGGTAGTAATGACATTGATGATTGCGTCATTCGTTAGACACCAAAAGCTAATCTAACGTCTGTCTATGTCTAACGAGGCCCTTTTCGGAACGATATTAGATATTAGACATTAGAAAAGTTGACGGCGGCAATTTTGAATGGTTTATGGAAGGGGGGAGAGAGAGAGGGGGGGGGAGATTAGGGGGGGAGGGTTTTATTCCACTCTGGAAATAAAAAATTGGAAAATGGAATGATATAAAATTACTTTTTTTACGTTTCACCCCAAAGCTTCGTTATGGATCCAGAGGCATAAAGACCACGTGGTGCCTTTCAAGACTGTGTTGCTCCGCCCCTTCCTCTTTTTTTTCTCTCTCGCCTCTTCCTGTTTTCGCTTTTCCTTCTCTTCCTCCCTCCGCACTTCTCTTGTTTTTTTTTTTTCTCTCTATGCTTCTTTTTCTCTCGTCGCCGTTGTCGATATCCTTCTCCTCCTCCTCCTCCTCCTTCTCCTTTTCCTCATCTTCCTCTCTCCGTCTCCTTCTTCACACTGATTTCCTTCCTCTCTATGCTCCCTTTTCACAGACTTTTATCTCCTTCCCATTCTCCTTCCTTCCGTCGTTTCTTCGCTCGATCGTTCGTTCGCTCTTTTCTTCCTTCCTTTCTTCTTCATTTCCTTCTTTACTCTTTCTCCCTCCCTTTCCCTTTCCCCTTCTCTTCCCTCCAACCTTCCCCTCCCACTTCCCTCCTGCCTTCCTCCCCTCCTCCAACTCCTACCCTCCAACCCTTCCCTCCTGCCCTCTCCCTTTACCTTCCTTCTCCTTCTCTCCCCTCTCTTCTCTCCTCCCCTCCTCCCCCTCCCCCCACTCCTACGCGAATGATATCGCTGCCAGATGTTGCAAATGGCTCGCTATCATTGGTCGCTGTTGCTTTCCATGTTGATGTCGCTTGAGGAAGGGGCGGGACACGGGGTTGGCACGCGCGGAGGTCGATAGATGGGTAGATAGATGGGTGGATGGGTAGGTGGGTGAGTGGGTGGGTGGTGGGTGGGTGGATGGTTGGATAGATAGATGGATGGATGGGTGGGTGGTGGGTGGGTGGGTGGGTGGATGGTTGGATAGATAGATATAAAGATTGATAGATAGATAGAGAGGTAGGTAGGTTGTTAGATAGATAGATAGATCAGTAGATGAGTAGATATATATAGATAGATAGATAGATAGATAAGGTAGATATATCAGAGATGAGTAGATATATAGATAGATAGACAGATAAAGATAGATGGATATGTAGATAGTTACACAGATAAAGATAAGATAGATAAATAGATAGATAGGGAGGGAGGGAGAGACAGAGAGACAAACAAACGCCCAGACACAAAGACTCATAGATGAATAAATGATTGAAAAGATGAAGATGAGGAGGGAGAGAATAAGATAAAGGAGAAGCAGATGAGAGGAAGGAGGAAAAGATTGAGAAACACGAGAAGGAAATTATAAGGAGAAGAATAAGAAAAGGAAGCAAAACTAAGAAAATTTATATATTGAAGAGATGAACGCAAAAAAAGAAAAGAAATTTAGATGAGTGATTCTAGAGTATTATGAGATTAACGACCATGAGAGTAACAACGAGGTTTGCAATTGCAGTGATATAACTTGCAAGGAGCAGCAGCAATCGGCTTATGAAATTGGATGTGCATTTACTTACCATGAAGTGGTTCGCTGTAGCACAGTGGTTCTTATTGATAAAACTTTTGTTATTATTTGTATGGTTATCTTTGTTGGCTTTGTTATTGTTGTGAATGTTAACATCATCATTATTTTTATCATTTGTTCTCAGTCCTATTCTTTCCCATCCCCTAAAACGTGAGATACAAACGGGAAAAAAACAAATTCAGAATGAATACAAAATGCTAACAATAAATAAGATCAAGATTAATACAAAATACAAAAAAAAAAAAAACTGAAAATTAATACAAAATATAAACAGTAAGAAAAATCAAATTTAAAACAAAATACAAACAATAAAAAAGATCAAATTTTATACAAAATACAAACAATAAAAAATCGAGACGAATACAAAATGCTAACAATAAAAAAATAATAAACAAAAAATACAACCCAATAAGAAAAATCAAAATGAAAACAACAATCAAAATAGACCGAGATTTGAACCGGGGGTGGGGTGGGGTGGAGTCCCCACTACCGACCTCCTGGCATAGGGCCGGAAGTGGGCTCTGTCCCGCGGGTTGGATTTGACCTGAGTTTCGCCTCGCGCTAATGACGTGACCCTTAATTACCAGGAGCCTTAATTACTACCCTTCATTCTCTCCTCCTTCGCTCCCCCATCGCCCCTCCTTCGATCCCTCCTACTCTTCCCACCTTCCTTCGCTCCCACCCACTCTATTATCCCTCCTTCACCCCCAATTCCCATCTCCTTCGCTCCCCTACTCGCCCTCCCTTCGCTACTCCCCTCTTTCGTTCCTTTCGCTCCCTCCCTACTCCTATCTCTTTTTTTGTCGTTCTTGTTACCTCTTCGTCTTATCATTGTATCTCTCTCTTTAGCGTGCCTTTTGGTTTGAATCTGTTTTTCCTTCTATTTTTCCGGCGTTCTTACCTTTTCTTTGTTTCCCTTTATCGCCGTCTCTAACTTCATTTTTTGTTCTTTTTCTTTCGTTCTGCTTCTCTCTTACTTTCTTCTCTGTCTCTTCTCTCTTTCTTTCTGTCTCCCTCTCTCTCTCTCTGTCTGTCTGTCTCTCTCTGTTTTCTTCTCTCTCTCTCTTCTCTTCTCTCTCTCTCTCTCTCTCTCTCTCTCTCTCTCTCTCTCTCTCTCTCTCTCTCAGCTCCTCTCTCCTCTCCCTCTCTCTCTCTCTCTCTCTTCTCTCTCTCTCTCTCTCTCTCTCTCTCTCTCTCTCTCTCTCTCTCTCTCTCTTCTCTCTTCTCTCTCTCTCTCTCTCTCTCTCTCTCTCCTCTCTCTCTCTCTCTCTCTCTCTCTCTCTCTCTCTCTCTCTCTCTCTCTTCTCTCTCTCTCTCTCTCTTCTCTCTCTCTCTCTCTCTCTCTCTCTCTCTCTCTTCTCTCTCTCTCTCTCTCTCTCTCTTCTTCTCTCTCTCTTCTCTCTCTTCTCTCTCTCTCTCTCTCTTTCTCTCCTCCATCCTCTATCTCCTTCTCCCACCATCTATCTATCTGTTTCTATCTATCACCCTATCTATGTCTACCACCTCCCTCGCTCTCACACATTTTTCTCTCCTCTCCCTCTCCCTTCTCAACTTTTTTCATCCAATTTTTTTAACGCAAAGACGGAAACAAAGACACGGTACTAATTGCCTTTGTTTTTTAGAGGGGGGGGGTCTGATTTGGGATATGGGGGGGTGATGATGATGATGTCTGAGATGATGGAATGTGTGAGGGGGATAAAAACATGATGATTGGAGGAGTTGCGGTCGTGTGGGAGAAGAGGGGAGGAGGTAGAGAGGGATAAGGTGAAATGGGGAGGGATAGAGGGAAAGGTGATGATGGGAGGGATAGAGGGAGAAGGTGATGATGGGGAGGGAATAGAGGAAAATGGGGAAAGGAATAGGTCGAGAGGGATGGAGAGAAAGTGAGGATGGGAAAGGGCGAAAAAGATGGATTAGAGATGAAGCGAGGAAGGGAGGAGGAGGAGGAGTAGAGAAGAGGGCAATTGAAGTGGGGAGAGAGAAGAGGGAGAGGAGAGAGAGAGAGAGAGAGAGAGAGAGAGAGAGAGAGAGAGAGAGAGAGAGAGAGAGAGAGAGAGAGAGAGAGAGAGAGAGAGAAAGAAATATTGGTAGACAGATAGACAGACAAACATACAGACAACCAAACAGACAGAGACAGATACGAAGATAAAGACAGAGAAAGAGAAGAAAAAAAAACTGTAAGAAAAATAGACGAATATGACATAATGAGTCACGTGAGCGAATCACCCGAGAGAGGGCGCGTGCGTATCTGTTTGTTTGTCTGTCTGTGCGCGCCTCTCGTTGCGGAGTCATCTGTATCCATCACGAGTCCGGGAGCCGCCATGTTTGTTTATTTGCGAGCAGAATCTGTGTGTTTGCTCAGGCGGCGAGACACGGCGAGGGAGGGGCCGGGGAAGCCTAATCGGGAAGTCTATGAAGGTGAGAATTTATTTGGAGAGAAAGGGTTGGGTGGGGCAGGTGAGGGGGGAGGAGGAGGGGGAGGGGGGAGGAGAGGGGGAAATTGCGAGGGGGAGGAGAGGGAGGGGAGAAACGGTGATGGGGAGGAGGAGGGGAGGACGGTGAGGGGGAGGGAGGGGCGAGCGGTGAGGGGGGAGGAGGGGCAGAAACCGTAAGGGGGGAGGAGGAGGAGGGAAACAGTGAGGAGGTAGGAGGGGGATGAGGAGGGAGGAGGGGGAAAACTGCGACGGGGTAGGAGTGGGGGCTGGAGGAGGAGGGAGAATAGGAGATTGGAGGTAATGGTAGATATGAAATAGGGAGGCGGGTATGAAGAGAAGTAGAAAGAAGAAAGAAAGAAATATATAGACTGAATGGCGGACACCAAATACACACACACATGCACACTTACTCTCTTTCTCTCTCACTCCTCCCTCCAAACACACACGTAGACGCCACATACATGATTCTAAACACACACACACACACACACCACACACACACACACACACACACACACACACACACACACACACACACACAACACACACACACACACACACACACACACACACACACACACACACACACACACACACACACACACACACACACACACACACACAACACACACACACACACACACACACACACACACACACACACACACACAACACACACACACACACACACTCCCAAACACACACATGCACAGACCCAGAATCAATACACACATACCTCCCAAATAGTCTCGAATCATGAGTCTCTTTATACGGAGAAGTGCCGGTTGAATAAGGCTGCATGAGGGATCGGCCGAGGATGAATGGCCGGCCGGATGAATGGGCTTTGGGGGGGGGGGGGTAGCGTGGATGGGAAGGGGGAGTGGAGGGGGGCAGGGGGAGGAGGTCAGGTTGGTAAGGTAAAAGGGTGGTATTAATTAGTGGAAGGGGAGGCGGGTGTTAGTTGTTGTTGTTGTTTTTTAGAATTAATGTTGTGGTTATTATTGTTATCATCATGATCATCATCATCTTTATCATCATCATCATCATCACCTTCGTCCTCGTTACTACCATTACTACTATTATAATTATTATCAGAAATAACAACAGTAATATTACTATTTTGTTGCACTCATGTCAGAAAAAAAAATATGAATTTATTTTATATTCGCTCTTGCACATTTTCCTGCTGGTGATGCGGAAATAGCCATTGTTAAGTATAAAATGTCTTTAGAAATATGCATGTGGATATTTTTGCGTTTTCACTGAGCTAACTAAATGCATTTTTGCGTTGGTTTGGCGATGATTCCGTTATTGATAAAGTATTCGTTGAATGTATTTGAACTATTTGAATGATCGTTGTATTTTTTCTCTCTTTTTTCTCTTTCTCTCTTTTCTCTTTTTCTTCTCTTTCTTTCTTTCTTTCTTTCTTTCTTTCTTTCTTTCTTTCTTTCTTTCTTTCTTTCTTTCTTTCTTTCTCTCTCTCTCTCTCTCTCTCTCTCTCTCTCTCTCTCTTCTCTCTCTCTCTCTCTCTCTCTCTCTCTCTCTCTCTCTCTCTCTCTCTCTCTCTCTCTCTCTCTTTCTCTCTCTCCTCTCCTCCCTCCTCCCTCCCTCCCCCTCCTCCCTCCTCCCTCCCTCCTCCTTCCTCTCTCTTCTTCTTTTTTTTTTTTTTTTTTTTTTTGAAAGAGAGACAGAGAGAGAGAGAGAGAATTTTATGTTAATGGGACGGAAAGGAATTTATCCTCCTTGCTGTTCAATATTCTTTTTTTTTTGTGATATCTTCCTTGGTATGTAAATGAATATAAGTATAGATGTAGATATATAAAATCAACGAGAGAGAGAGATAATAAGTGTGTCCACTACTCACACATATTTATACGTTTGTATGTATCTATTCATCTTTTATCTATATCTGTATCTGTGTGTATCTATCTATTTATCGATATATATATATATATATATATATATATATATATATATATAATATATTATATATATATATATATATACATATTAATATATACATACATACATATATATGTGTGTGTGTTTGTTTACGTATATGATTACACACACACACACACACACACACACACACACACACACACACACACACACACACACACACACACACACACACACACACACACACACACACACACACACATACATACACACACTATACACACATACACACACATATATAATATATTATATATATATATATATATATATATATATATTATATATATATATATATATATATATATATTATATATATATGTGTGTGTGTGTGTGTGTGTTGTGTGTGTGTGTGTGTGTGTGTGTGTGTGTGTGTGTGTGTGTGTGTGTGTACGCCTAAATACATTTTGATGTATTTCATATAATGATTCAACAAATAACCTCTCAAATTTATCTCCCAAAAGCGGAAGGAATTTGCCTCGGGCTTGCTAGTAGAAGAGGGGTGGGGTGGGGGTGAGGGGGGGAGAGGAAGAGAGGAAGACAGAGGGGGGGGGGGGGGGGGGATGGAACGGGGGCGGGGAGAATCGGGTCCAGAAAAACCTGTTTACGTTGAGGAATCTTTCCCTTAAACCTGCGAGTTGTAAGGAAAAGTGGGAGAGCGAAAAGTTGTGTGTGGATTTTTGGTGGAGGAGGAAAGGATTCGCGTGGTGGGGGGGGGGGGGGGTATTTCGGGCGGGGGGAGGGGGGGAGGGGAGGGGAAGGGGGGAGAAGGGGATGTGGGGGGTGGATGGCGAAGGGGATGGGAGGGGGAAGAGAGGAGCTGGGATATTTCGGGCGGGGGAGGGGGGGAGGGAGAGAAGGAGGGGTTGGAGGGTAAGGCGAAGGGGATGGTGGGGAGAGAGGAGGTGGGAGGAAGGTCGAGGGCGAAGGGGTGGGGAGAAAGAGAGATATTAATTGGGAGAGGGGAGAAGAGAGAGAGAAGAGAGTGTGGGAGAGAGAGAGAAAGAGAGAGAGAGAGGGAAGTAGAGAAGGAGGAAGGGGAGTAACAATAAGAGAGAATTTTCACCGGAAAAATTCGTATTATTAATTATATGCGCGAATGGAATATTTTCTGCTTGTTATTCTATGCAATAAAATGAATGTGAATTGGAAAGTAGACCTACACGAATAACAATAGAAATTAATACTATTATATAGACTTTATCCTCATTTCAGAGTGAATAAATGAAAATGAATAGAACAATGATAGTTATAGTAATAATGATGATGATAATAATGATGATAATGATTATGATGATAAAGATAATGATGAGAATAATAATGATGATAAAGATTTTGATGATAAAAATGATTATGATGATGATAAAGATTATGATGATAATAATGATGACAAAGATTATGATGACGATAATAATGATGATAATAAAGATTATGATGATGATAATAATGATGACAAATATTATGATGACGATAGTAATAATGATAATAAAGATTATGATGATGATGATAAAGATTATGATGATATTGATACAATTAATAATAATGAGAACGCTAATGAGATTAAAGATTGTAAATAAAACCGGTGGTTATCAGGAGAAAAAAAAAACTTACACGAACGAACGAACCTTTTTTTACCGCATTCAGATCACGTGGGTTCAGGTAAGCGTTCGCAGCTGACGAAACAAAACACGCTCGCTGAATTCGCAATGACGCGGCGTTTTTTTTTTTCGTCTATCGATACCGTTGTCGGCATTATCAATCGCGGAGTCGTGTTATCTGGATTTGTTTTAGGTTTTTTTTAGTTTTTTTGTGTGTGTTTTTTTTCTTGTTTCTCGGTCTCTTCTTTCTCTTTCTCTGTGTTTCTCGCTCTCCCCTTCTTCTTTCTGTCCTTTTTCTCCTCTCTCTCTCTCTCTCTCTCTCTCTCTTCTATCTCTCTCTCTCTCTCTCTCTCTCTCTCTCTCTCTCTCTCTCTCTCTCTCTCTCTCTCTCTTCTCTCTTTCTCTCTCCTCATCGTATCTCTTCCCCCTTCATGTTAGTTATTGTAGAGCAGACGCGGGGGTTTTCATTTTTCTCTTTTTTAACGTGCGAATTGTGTGTTTTGATAAAACTGTGTGTTTTGAGTTGAGTAATCTGGGCCCCTCACGCACATACGTTGTTGCGCACTTTGGCTCGCGTGGGGGACTTCCATTCAATCATTTTTTTATTTTGATGTCATTTTGTGCTGTATTTTCCTTTACTCTGTTGATAAACGAGGTTCTTTTTCTCTCTCTCTTCTTCTCTCTCTCATCTTCTCCTCTCTCTCTCTCTCTTCTCTCTCTCTCTCTCTCTCTCTCTCTCTCTCTCTCTCTCTCTATCTCTCACTAAATGCTATATTTTTCTAGGTGCGTTTCGCAAATATTCGTTAGATGATTTCATAATGACCGAGTGTAAATTGGATGTTCCTGTTATTATTTTCATTCATTTTGTTTCTGTTTGGTAAAAGTTGGCAGGGGAGATTGTAGTTCTTTTGTTTGTTTGTTTTGGTGTTTTTTGCCCGGGAGTGGTCTTCTATTTTTCTCTGTTTTCTTTGATTCTTTATGGCCTTCTCTTCCTCCCACTTTTTTCTATTTTTTGTTTTATTTATTTCTTTGTATTATTTATTTTTTTCATTTCCTCTTTTTTTCTTTCTTTTTTGTGTGTGTGTTTTTATTCGTTTTTATTCTTATCTTTTCATTTTTGCCTTTTTTTCTATCACAGCATTTACTTTTTTCCTTTCCTTTTTCAACAAAGTTTTTTTTTTTTCCTTTTTCTTCTCTCTCCTCCTCTCGTCCTCATTTTTAGCCACACCTTTTCGCTCTCTTCCTCCTCCTTCCCCTCCTCTTCCCCCATTTTCCCCATACATATATTTTCTTTCCTCTTCCCGCATTCCCGCTTTCCAAAATCTCCCAAAAGTCATCAAGACCCGACCGTAATGAAGGAACCGGCAATTCCCGCATTAATTACACCGTTGTAACATAATTAACCGGTAATTACCCTCTTTCACGCCCCTCCTCTTTCCCCTTACCCCCCCCCTGCACCCACACTCACCTCGAAGAAAGTGTCATTTTCCCACGCTCAATTACCGGTCTTTTGGTGAGGCGTTTGGTTCGGATGGTCGAGTTTACCGAAGGGAGCTTATGGGATCGTCGGCGTTAAGGGTGGATGTGGTTGTGCTTGTGTGGCGCCGGTGAAGATTTGTGTAGGCTTATGGGTTGATAATATGGGTTCTGTGATTGTTTTTTGTCTGATTATCGTCTCTCATTCTCTTCCTCTTTTTCTCTCTCTTCTCTCTCCTTCCCCCCTTTCCTCCTCCCCTCTCTCTCTCTCTCTATCTATTCTATATTTCTTTTTCTCTTTCTTTTCTTATCTCTCTCTCTCTTTCTCTCTCTCTCTCTCCTCTCTCTCTCTCTCTCTCCTCTCTCTCTTCTCTCTCTCTCTCTCTTTCTCTCTCTCTCTCTCTTCTCACTCACTCTCTCTCTCTCTCTCTCTCTCTCTCTCTCTCTCTCTCTCTCTCTCTCTCTCTCTCTCTCCTCTCTCTCTCTCTCTCTCTCTCTCTCTCATTCTCTCTGCCATTATCCTTTCTATCAATTTATCTATTTATCTCTTTCTATCAATTTATATTTTTAATTTGTCTCTATCTGTTTAGTTATCTCAGAGAGAGGCAACCCGAAGAAGAAAAGAAGAAGAAAGTAAAGAAAAGAACGTCAAGGAAGAAAAGAAAGAGGAGAAAAGAAAACAGAAAAGGAGAAGGATGCCAAATCTCCCCCCACCCCCCCCACCCCCACCCCCCTCCCCATTTTTCGCTCACGTTGTCCCGCAAAGAGGAATGTGCCTCGCTAACCTGCTATGGTCTCCCTGCGCCACGTATAACTCACTTGGGGTAATTAGTTCCTGCGTCCGGGCGTCGCGGGTCGTTACAGGTAACGGTGTGGGGGGTCTCCTCCTCGTCTTCCTCTTATTCTTTTGCTTCTTCTTCGTCTTCGTCTTCCTCTTTTTGTTCTTTCCTCTTTCTCTTCTTCTTCCTCTTCTTCTTCGTCATTCCTCTTCCTCATTCCTCTTTCTTCGTCTTCCCTGTTTTCATCCTCCTTTTTTTTCTTCTTCTTCCTCTTTCTTTTTTTCATCCGTTTCTTCGTCTTTTTTTTTCATTCTCCTCCTTTCTTCTTCGTTCTTCCTCTTCCTCTTCTTCCTCTTTTTTCTTCCGTTTCTTCTTCCCTCCTCCTCCTTTTCTTCCTCTTCCTCTTTTTCTTCTTCCTCTTCCTTCTTCCTCTTTTTCTTCTTCCGTTCATCTTGGTACTGCGCATTTTCCTGTCCTGTATAGTTTCCAAATTTTCCTCTTTTTTTGTCTTCGTCGTTCTTCTTATTCTTGTCTTTAATCATTCTTCTTTTCCTTGTCTTTAACAATTCTTTGAATATGGCTTCTCCCAACGCGTCGTTTGCGATTTGAAGGTAATTGAATATGTCGATGATGGTGCAATAGCGACGATAAGCCTAATAATAATGATAGGAATGTAAGATTGCATAAATTATTCGTGATTGGCCAATCGTGATTTCAGCGTTCTCTTCTCCCTCCTTCGCGTCGCTTTCTTGTTCTGAGTCTTTCTTTTGTTCGTCCCTTCCCTTTTTTTCTCTCTATCTTGCCCTGAATCTCTGTTCCTTTCCCTGTCCTTCTCTTTTTACGTGTTCCTTTTTTTTCGTTTCTGTCTCTCCATATTCCTTCTCCCTTCTTGTTCTTCTTTTCACTTTCCGTGTCTCTTCCTGTTCTCTCTCTCTCCCTCCCTCTCCCTTCCATGTCTCTCTTCTTTTTTCTCCCTCTCCCCCTCCTTCCTCTCCCTCTCCATGCCCATGTCTCTTCTTTCTTTCTGTCTCCCTTCTGTCTCTCCCTCTCTATGTCCTTTCCCCTTCTTCCTTTCCTTCTCCTTCTCACCTTCACCCTGCCCCTCCCTCTCTCTCTCTCTCTCTATCTATCTATCTATCTATCTATCTCTCTCCCTCTCTCTCTCTCTCCCTCCCTCCCTCTCTCCTCTCTCCCTCCTCTCTCCCTCCCTCCCCCCCCTTCGTCATTTCAGTACCCATCGAGCAGAAAATACTGTTTATCTGTTTACTATTTGGAGTGGTTTGGGTCTGAGGACTGTCTTCGTTCGAGAGGGGAAAGAGGGGAAGGGGGAGGGTTTATGGTGGGGAGTGGGAGGGGTAGGGGTTTTAATGAGGGGGAAGGAGGGTTTTAAGGGGGAGGGGGAGGAGGAGGAGGAGGGGGAGAGGGAGGGGGTGGAGGGGTTGAAGGTGGGGGAGGGGGGGAGGAAGGTGGGGAGGGGTGGGTGGGGAGGGAGGGGAAGAGAGCAGGTAGGGGGAGAGGGAAGGGGAGGAGGGTGAAGGTAGGGAGGGTGTTAAGGTGGAGGGTAGGAGGGTTAAGAGGAAGGGTTCACGTAGGATTCACGTAAGGTTCGTAATGAGGTGCTTTTGATGATTTACCCTAATGAGGAGAATGAGAGGGGTGGGCTCGGGTATGTTTTTGTTTATTCATATTTTTAAGTATGTTGCTCGGCGAACTTTTTTTGTTGTTTGTTTTTGTTTTTGTTATTCATTTTTGTATGTGTTGCTTGGCGAACTTTTATTTTGTTGTTTTTATTCATTTTGTGTGTTGCTTGGAGAACTCATTTATTTTTTTTTTTTTTTTTTTTGTTTTTTATTTTATTCTTTTTTTACTTTAATTGACCATTAAAGTTTTTGTCTCTGCCTCTTTTAAAATTTGCTGTATCTTCGTTTTATTTGTGAGATAAAGACAACGAATATTTAGAGATTTTCGTTTTTTTTTTTTTTAGTCTCATCGTCCGTTTCTTAGAGAACAGAACAGAGAAAATAGTCAGAATGTAAATTCAGATATTAAGAATGGTGGTTAGAAAGGCAGAAAATATGATGGGAAAATCAGAGAGAGAAGAGGGAGAAGAGAGAGAGAGAGAGAGAGAGAGAGAGAGAGAGAGAGAGAGAGAAGAAGAGGAGAGAAGAGAGAGAGAGAGAGAGAGAGAGAGAGAGAAAGAAGAGAGAGAGAATGAAGGTGGGGGGAGAGAGAGAGAGAGAGAGAAGAGAAAGAGAAGATTGAAGAAAATATTGAAAAAAGAGAGAGAGAGAGAGGAGAAGAAAGTGACCACGTGACGAGTGGCCGATTCTCCCTCTGCCATGGCCTCTCCGTCGAGGTCAGAGTCACTCGAAGGTCACATTTTAAAAACGTTAAATGACTGGCACACATACGCAGCGGCACGAGGGAGGCTTTGCTCTCTCTCTCTCTCTCTCTCTCTCTCTCTCTCTCTCTCTCTCTCTCTCTCTCTCTCTCTCTCTCTCTCTCTCTCTCTCTCTCTCTCTCTCTCTCTCTCTCTCTCTCTCTCTCTCTCTCTCTCTCTCTCTCTATCGAAGTGACTGATAACAGCTTAGGAAAGGATTTACAGTTGATAAAGGTTGTGGAAGGAAATAATGCAAATCATATTGAAATGGTAATACGTGTCAAGAATGTTGAGTTCAACGAGGAAATAATTAAACATTTTTTTGTGTGAACATTTTTCTGTACATTTCGAAATGCGAGTTCGTGTCTTTTTCTCCATTATTAAAAAAATATGTATACTTTTTTCTCTTTTCATTTTTAACAGTGTAAATCTGTGTTTCGTCCTAAATGCCGAAAATATTTTAATTGTGATATATACACACTTCGCGGATGATGATCAAAGTGCAGGATTGCTTGTAAATCACGACCGTTTTTTATTAGAAATCTTAGAAATTAACAAATAGGCTAATGTATAAACATATAAATCACGTTGCCTTACCAACTCTTCCCAGTTATTACATGCTTTAAAATCCTCATAAGATACAGTTTTCACACAGAAAAAGAAAAAAATCTCCCTTTTTCCCTCCCCTCTCCGTCTTTCGCTTAAACCGCTCGTTCCCCAGGTAATTAACCGCTGAAGTGTAGCGGGTTCTCACCTGTCGCGAGATGGCAACATCAAAGGGCGCGAAACCGAGGCCCGCGTCCGACACCCTGACGCGTGACTTGGGTTGCGGCGAGACGGGATGTTAAGGCGAAAAATTGGACTAGTTTTGCTTATTTTTTAGTTGTTGTTATGTTATGTTATTTGTTTATTTATGCGTTTATTTGTTTATTGTTTTGGGTGAGGAAGGGCTGTTTGATTCATTGTCCCCTTCCCGCATTTCTTCCTCCTCCTCCTCCTCTTCTTCCTCTCCGTCTTCCTCCTCTTCCTCCTTCTTCCCTCCTTTCCTCCTCCTCTTCCTCTCCGTCTTCCTTCCTCTTCCCTTCCCGCATTTCCTCCTCCTCTCCCTCTTCCTCGTGTTCTTTCTCCTCTTCCTCCTTCTTCCCCCCGTCCCTTCCTCCTCCTCTTCCTCCTCTTCACTCGAAAATCCGCAAGAACAAAGATCTCATTTCGAGGAAAGGATCCTTCCCGGGCTGCAATCTCGATCCGGTCGCCGTAATAATTCCTGATGATGAGTGCTGTTTGCTTTGGTATTTGGTGGGTATTTACGAACTATTGACGCGGGGGGGGGGGGGAGAAGGGGGAGGGGGAGGGGAGGGGAGGAGGGAGAATGGGAGGGAAGGGACGGCGGGGGGGGGGAGGAAGGAGGAGATAGTCAAAGTATTTTATCTATTATGATTTATAATTGGTTATTAGTATTATCCATAACGAGAGTATCGTCGTGGTCATTAGCGCTATCATGGATATTATCATCGTTATTACCCCTTTCCCCGTCGTTATCATTGCCATTATTCCCAATTCCATCTTTGTAAACCCACTTTCTCCCCTCCCCACTTCTTCTCTTCCTCTTTTCTATCCCCCATTCCTCTCCATCTCCTTCTCCCTCTTTCATCAGCCTGTATCCCATGCATCGTCCTCCGCCCGCCTTCCCAATTTACCTTTGCAACCATTAGCAACATCCCCTGCGACTGAGAGCAACAACTTCTCTCGGCGATCTATCAGGCCACTTCACTCTCCTCACTCTCCCTGGTTATTTGTTCTCACTCTCTTCTCTCTCCTCTGTCTCACTCTGTTATTTGTTCTCACACTCCCTCGTTATTTGTTCTCACTCTCTCTCACTCTCCTTCGTTATTTGTTCTCACTCTCTTCTCTCACTCATTCTCCTTTGTTATTTGTTCTCACTCCCTTCACTCCCTCGTTATTTGTTCTCATTCTCTTCACTCTCTGTTATTTGTTCTCACTCTCTTCACTCTCCCTGGTTATTTTTATTTATCACGTTATCCAATTCCTTCATTCCGTTCTTTATCCAATTAACCCTTTCGCATCCCATCTTGCGTTCGTGTGATTATCCTTTTCGTCCGTATCTCCTGTTCGTGTTTTTATCGTTGTTATTCTCTCTTTTTTGTTGTTATTGTCATTTGCGTCTAATTACAGTAATGTATGTTGTGACGAATTGAGTTCATTGTCTGTTTTTTGTTTTGTTTTGTTTTTGTTGTTTATGATGGATATGCTTTTTTATGTTTTGGTTTGGGTTGTGTTTCTATTTGATTTTTGTTTTTTTTCTGTTTTATTTGGTTCTACTATATCTTCTTTCTGTCTCCCTTTTCCCTTGCTATGTCTCTCTTTTTCCTCCATTGTTTTCTTTATTTAGGTGGGAGGGGATGTCAGAATCACATTTTCTATCTATCTATCTATCTATCTATCTGACTATATTTATATTTAATTCTCTCTCTCTCTCTCATAATATATATATATATATATATATATATATATATATATATATATATATATATATGTGTGTGTGTGTGTTGTGTGTGTGTGTGTGTGTGTGTGTGTGTGTGTGTGTGTGTATATATATGTCTTTCCCCTTGTCTTTCTCTCTTTATTCTCTCCTATTCTCATCATTGCTTCTTGTCCCTTTCGTTAATTCCCTCCTAATTGCTGCTTTTGATTCAACGGCTTTTTGTTCTTCCCTTTGTCTGTCTTCTCATTTTTCATTGTTGCTCTTCTCTTCTTTTGTCTAATTCCCCTTTATGTGTCTCATTTTTGACCTTTCCTTGAGGATTGTTTTCGTGTGCTCCTTCTCTATTCTCATCTTCTATTTTTTCCCCAATTACGTTCTGTTTTTGCACGTCTCCCCTTCTGCTTTCCCCTCCTCTCCTCCTTTTTCTGTTCCCCTTCCTTCTACCGCTTTCCTTCCCTTCTTGCACCTTCTCTGTCCCCTCTCTCCTCATCCTTCTTCTTCTCTTCCCCTCTCTTCCTCTTCTCTCTTCTCCCCTCTCTCATCTGCCACTCCTCTCACCCTCTTTGTCCCTTCTCTCCCCCTCCTCTCCCCTTCTCCCTTCCACTCCCCCTCTCACCCTCTTTCCCCTCCTCTCTCGTCTTCCCCCTTCCCTTCCACTCCTCCAACCCTCCTCGTCCCCTCCCTCCCCTCCTCTCCCCTTCTCCCCTCCACTCCACTCCTCTCATCCTCTTTCCCCTTCCCTTCCACTCTTCCAACCCTCTTCGTCCCCTCCCTCCCTCCTCTCCCTCGTTCCCCTCCCCTCCCCAGCCCCCAGCCGCCCCCTCCCGACGGCCCCCTCGCAGGTGGATTTTCGGCGGATGAAAGCGGGATGCGGATCGAGCCCGGCACGGATTACCGCTCCTGTTTTGACTGCGAAACGATCCTTGTTTGGCGTGGACTGTCGCGATCGTCTCGGCTCGCTCGCGGAATGCGTTCTTGTCGGCCGCTCATGTTTATGTCATTATCGCTCGGCCGGAGAGGCATCTGCGCGCCGCGGTGGAGGGCGACTCGGGAGGGGCAGGACGACGAGGACGACGGCGAGGATGACCGCGGCGACGACGAGGGAGAGGGATAGGAGTGCGGCTAACTTCAGGACGACAATGACGACGACGACGAAGACAGCGACCACGATTAGTATGAACGACGATTTGGACCAGAAGGACGACTTAAAACGACGAAAGCGACGGCGACGATAACGACACTCGAAGCTGGGTCATCGAAGGCTTTTATCACAGTGGAGCGTCTTGTGTCATGTGTCCGTGGCCTCGTCGGCGCGTTTGTAGAACAGATTTTTTTTATGCACATATCGCTCCCGCCCTCCTCCTCCTCCCTAAAAAAAAAGAATGCGTGACGGTGTTACACATAAATAAACCGTGAGACGTATCGCCTTGTCGTAAAGGTCGTTGTAGGTCGTCCCGGGCTTGTTCTGCGAAGGGAGGCAGCGTTAGGGGTTGTAAGCGAGAGGGTTCGCGTCGACGAGGGTCGTTTGCGATCGCAGGCTGCCCTGATGCGCCCGATCTCCCTGTCAACGAACGGAATCCTTCCCTCGGCGGGCTTGACATGTCAATCCCGGGCGCCTCGTCTCGGGCCGCTGCTGAGGAACTCATTAATTGGCCGCCGATTAAGAGGGCCGTCGGGCTCCCTTTCCCTCGCTTGCCCTTTCCTTTAGCGGGCTTACTCTGCCTCGGTCTTCGTCTTGCTTTCTCTCTGTCTCGTTCTTTGTCTTGTGCCTTTTCTTTCTCGTTCTGGTTTGCTTTGTTTTTTATTCATTTTGTTTCTTTTCTACCCTTATCCTCGCTCGCTCTCCTTCTCACTTTTACTGCTAACATTCTCGATGTCCCTTTCTCTTCCTCTCCCTTTCATCCCTTTCCTCTTCCTCCTTTGAACGCCTCTTTCTTATCTCTTCACTCTCCTCTTCTCCTCTCCCCCCCTTCCTTTGCCCTCCTTCCCTCCCCCTCCCTCTTCTTGCCTCTTCCTCCCTCCTTCTTCCCACCCTCCTCCCCCCCCCCATCCCTCGGCTTCCTTCCTACCCTCCTCCTCCTCCTCCCTCCTCCTCCTCCTCCTCCTCCTCCTCCTCTCTTCTCCTCCTCCTCCTCCCTCCTTCTTCTTCCTCATCACACCAAGAAGACAAAAGGAGGCCGAAGGAAAAAAACTCTAACATTCAAAGGCATCATCAGGCCCGGTACACGGTGGAAATAACCGTGATTAACTGGACTGTCATCAGCGCATCCAGTCCTTAACCATTAACTGGCGGAGGCGAAGAAAGGGAAGGAAAGGGGAGGAGGAGAGAAGAAAGGGAGGGGGAGGGGGAGGGGAGGCGAAGAAGGGGAGGGGAAGGAAAGGCGAAGAAAGGAAGGGGGAGGGGAAGGGGAGACGAAGAAAGGGAGGGGAGGGGGAGAGGAATGAAGAAAGGAAGGGGAGGGGAAGGGGAGACGAAGAAAGGGAGAGGAAGGGGTTGGATGTAGCCTGGTGTGGAATGTTCTCATTTCCTTTTTCTCTCCTCTTTCTCTTTCTCTTCTGCAGATTTTTTAATGTTCTTCTCTGTCTCTAACCTTGCACTTCCTCCTCTTCCTTCCTTATTCTTCTGTCCCCCCATCTTCGCTAGCTCTTATTCCTCTTCCTCATGCGCATCTCCCCCTCCTTTCCCTTACCTTCTGTCCCCTCTTCCCCTCTTTCTTCCCTCATACCTTCTCTCCCCTTTCCTTCATTTCCCTCTTCCATTTCCTTCCTATCCCCTCTTCCCGATTTCCCTCTTCTCCTTACCTTCTCTCCCCTCTTACCCGTATCGTATCTCCCCAATTCCCCATTTACCTGTCTCCTTTCCTCTTCCCCTTACGTTCTCTCCCTTTTCTTCATTTCCCTTTTCCCTTACTTTCTCTCCCCTCTTCCCCATTTATCCGCCTCCTTTCCCCTTCCCCCTCTCCTTCCCTCGTGTCAGTCGTCGCGTATTGTGAGGCACGAATACCTGACGAATGAGATGGACGATAGAGCGAAGGGAGGCTGGACTCGGGCGCAGAGTGATGTGCTCTTGTCTGCGTGTGCGTGGGTGCGTGTGTGTGTGTGTGTGTGTGTGTGTGTGTGTGGTTGTGTGTGTGTGTGTTGTGTGTGTGTGTGTGTGTGTGTGTGTGTGTATTGTGTGTGTGTGCGTACGTCATATTATGTATATTGCATTGTATATTTACGTTCGCTTACATTCACTTATTCACCTCATATCCTCTAATCGCACTTACACCCTCCGAGTCCTTCTTATTCGTAACGCTCTCTCTTTGGCTCTTATCTCCGGTAACC